>UZAF01016175.1:119186-131960 GCA_900617895.1 Haemonchus placei
ACACACAAACACACACACACACACACACACACACACACACACACACACACACACACACAGACAAACCAACAGACACACTTAGCGCGTTATATATAATAGGATAACGAGGTGTTTGATTACGGTAGTTTTTGTCAACCGGTGCGTCAAAATGACGTGAGAGATCGTTGCGCTGTCGTGAGACATTTATCACGCTTCCCAAACTACTACCGCAGTGTGATTTCGAGATAGAAAATTGGTAGAGACCTTGTAGACCGTAATGTGAAGCAAATTTCTCTCATCACGTCATTGTGCCAACAATAGCCTTGACATTGGAAGTGTTTAATAGGACTGAAATTATATGCCAAGGTTATGATAAGAATATTAACCCGAGTTCACTTCGTTACAAGAGTCTTGGGAACAGCCTAAATCAGTAACGGCTTTCGAAACAGGTTTTTCTGAAAACAAAGAGCGCTATAAGCTGATATTTTCATGTACACGGATATGGTCTAGTTAAATAAGTATTGAAGTAAGCAAGTTAATGGATGGTATGCTAGTATTTCTTCACTATAGAAACGTACACAGTGAGTGTATCAAGGCACAATAATTCACCCAGTAGGGTACATATGACATCAACTGATAAGGTAAACAATATGTATGAATCAGGATGTAACCTTTACGTAGGGTTGAGAATGTTCTACAAACAAATATTTGACAGCTGATGGTCGTTCACTTTCCGATTATTCTAAAGCTCTTGGTTATGACTATTTTCGGAAAGCAGATCTTCTTAGTGATCTTCAATTCAATTTATATCAGGGCAGTGCATCGACTAAAATTTGACGTGCCTTATGTCCCTTTCCTATGTTTTTTATTTATTATTATTCCCCGTTGTTTATCAGTTAAGCTGTTGTAACTATTTCGGGACTATTTATTCCTTATGAAGTACTACCATGTACGAATTTCAGTTTTCAGTACAACGCCTTTTTATTACTACACTGTATACTAGTTGGAGGCACTGGATTTTTCAATACGTTTGTAACACTGGCTTGAACAGCGCAGGCCGTAAACCAAAATTTTTGTTCGTTCGAACACTGCATTTTGAAGGGAAATCGATTGCTTGGCGCATTCCAGAGGAATTCATAAGCTGTTTCTTTCTCGCCAACTTTCTGAATATTTGCTAGAACTTCTCCTCTAACTTAACTTCATTGAAAGCATGAACAAGCAAAAGCATGTTGCTTGCAATAGTCCTAGCAGCAACTCGGTTGTTGATTGTAACTGTGTTCGTTCACTTCGCAATGTTTTCACGTGCATCGTCTCATTCCTTCTGTACACGTGAAATAATCGGTGCTATTCAGCCACGCCTTCTCAGCCCAATGATTAGGAACGGAATAGGTCTTCTGAGCGCGCTTCTTTCCCCTTCCTTATAAATGGGAAATTTCTTATGAATTTCCCAGACCCTCGTATACGTGCGGGTAGAGCTAAAGCTCAGTAAGTTATGCGTCATGCAGTCGATTGTCATGCCCTATCCCAGAACTATATAAGTGCTCATTCGTTTTAAATATTGATTTCGCTAGGCAATTTATTGTGAAAAGGAGCTTTTTATAATCAATTTACCAGAAGATTTTCCCCTATGCAAGGTCTTCAGTCCACTTTTACTCTGCTGCTCTTTTAACTATTCTACCTTGAAATTTTTCTTCGATACTTTTGAAATATTAACTGAATTATACAAATAGCCTAGAAAAAGAGCTACGAATAATTCATTATGGGTCGCGACACCATTGGAGGTTTTTTTCATCACTCAGAGGTACCTGAGCTGGAACTGACCAAATTCTCAGATGTCTCGAAATACAAATATACAGGTTAATTTCTAGCGCTCGCGTTTTTCTTGCGTACATTCTCAGTTTTCAAGTGATCTCAACTTTTAGCGGAGCCAGCAATCAAACGAGTAAACCAACCCGAGCTCAATCCTAGCCATTCACCTCCTCATGAAGCTCGTGAAGGTGATTATCAGTTAGTGCAATAGCAGTCTTCGTATAGAAACAATATAGAACATCCTTCTTGCATTTCAAACCATTATTGAGTAGACATTTGATTTCTTTTTTTCGTGTAACGTTGTACCGTTGTAACGTTCAGTGGGAAGTGAAGTATCCTAAAAACTGCTCAACCCTTACAAGACAATCACGAGTTTTTTAGGGTTTGAACTCAATAGATACTACTTCCTGTGGAAATTAAATGAATGGATAGGATTACGCCATCTGTTCATGATTTTCCTGGTGATCTCCTACACGAGTATCGGAGCGCACCTCTTCTACAGGATTGAGTCAGTAAATGAACAAAAGGTAGAATGGTTTTTTCACCTAACAGTATTCAGTATTAATTATACTATCACTGCAATGGAAAGAGAGCTTATTATTGGTAGCTCCGAATGATTCAGGTGTTTCCTGTACGAATGAAAGATCTAAGCCAAAAGGTGTTTTCAATAGCAAAGAAATTCAAGGATAACAGCTCATGGAATGCGACGACCATTTTCAATGAGTTTAAAGTGAGTACACTTTGGCCATGGAAGGTCGATGGCTAGTGTCGATCAAACTCTCTAATGCTTCATTACAAAGCACAATTAACGATAGAGATGGTTTTAGAGATATTCATCTAGGATGAACAGGTGTCCCGTGTGCTATGTTGGGCGCTGTTGGTTAGAAAGAAGTTTTAGATGGAGTGCAGTAAGGGCCCGAACACCGGCTAGACCTACGCCCACAATTAGAAGTGGTCGTGCTTCAACGGCCTCGTAGACACTACATCATTCACAGTGGAACACACATTTTGATAATAATTCAACCAATTAGTCGTGACCCATGGCGACAGTGAAAGGCAATTTTTGAGATTTGTGGCTTACTCTAGCATTCGCACACGGCAAATCTCGTCCAAATACCCTTCTCTATCATTTGAGTCGTGGTGATCTCGTACAACCCCTAATTTCACTATTATAAAAGAGCTCATATTTTGCAAATTCTGCGGATTTTCGTCCCCATGCTCTGTTTCTCACCAACACTCACGCCTTTAACATGAGAAAAGTATCTCGAGGTTTCGTGAATTGTGCCTTCAAAACCACGGTATACATAAGAAAGAGATTACCTACTCTAAGCAATGGCGTGTGAGGCTAAACTATATCCAGATCAATTAAGTCCGATGGGCCTCTACACGAACTCATTCTTGATATATTATTTTGACTTGGGTGCCGTTTTGCCAGTTCTGCATTCATCGCATGCAAAAGTCTTGCAAGAGCCTCACGACAATGGCCTCAGTACTTCCAGAAAGACTACAAAGAGCTGCTATTTTTTGATAACATCTACAAATGGTCGACCTACTATCGTACGGAAGTGCAATACAAATGGAATCCATGGAGTGCGACATTTTTTGCAATGAATCTCTACACAACTGTTGGATACGGTAATGTTTTGGATCTAGTAAAAAGTCATTTTTAAGAATTGAAAATTCGGCAATTGAAGCCTAAGTAGTAGAGACAGTCCATAATGCTCGCTATCTTCGTTTTTTGCTGAAGTCTAGGAAACGGAGTCATCACAAAGAATAGAGGGTAACCAGCTTCGTCTCAGCCGGGACTCGAACGCGGGCAAGGAAGCCGATACAAGCCCATGCGGTCTTTTTAGATGTAGTGGGGTAAGCCAGTTGCTCTGAAAACATACCCCGCCCGACGGAATTGTATTAGGTTGATGCATAATTATTGCGGATTTGTTTCAGCAAGTTTTACTTGAAGAAAAGATGGAAATATCTAGCGAAGACATGTTCAAATAATTGCTCCGAAACATATCCACCATCTACGTCAAGCACTGCGTCATTTGCTAGGCTGTCGGATTTCACAGGCGAAGATGTTTCGATTGTTGGAGGCCATCACGCCTTGACGTTGGCCATCAAGCCATCTACTTTGTTGAAAGTTGTGATCGTTTACCAATTTTTCACAGGGCGATTGACGTGATAATTCATAGAAGTATCTGTTGGTGAGTAGGGCGACCGCAGAAGCAGATTCCATTCCTTGTTCGACTCTAGCTGACTGTTCCATAGCCGAGAAGTTCGTTTGGATCACGTTACGAGTGGGCAGCCTCCCAACATTTCTCGAAGTAATAGAGTATAATTCGGCGTATATGAAGATGCTTTTCTAGATATATTTCTGTTAAGGAAGCGAGAAGATTATTTTTACATTAATCTTCAAAAGTTCAAGTTAATTGGGAGAAAAGAAGCCGCGAAAAAATCCGCAATAATTATGCATCAACCTAATAATTCCCTGTGCACTGTGGGCACCACAATTATCGACTATACTTATTGTCAGGCTAGCTATCTCTGAAGTTTTCACTTACAAGGAAGGTCTTTCAGGGCGTGGGACGCTTTTTGAAAATGGTTTCTATGCATGGTATAGAGGCATGAGCACTGAGTATAGAAGTATGGTCCATTTCCGCTAAATGACCTTCTGAATGCCAAAAAAGAGTGAAAATGTTTTTGTCAGAATTACCGTTTTAAACCTCCAAGCGTCGCTTGTTTCATTCATGGCGTTGACTGCCCGCATAGTAGAAGGCGCCGGTGGACTACTCATTGAAAATGACGTGAACGCTAGCCAGAAAAGGGAGCCCACATGTTGAAACATGATGAAAAATGCAGGGAAGTTTCATATGTGCTCCCCGCGGCGACGGATGATGTACTGGATAGCGATGTGGTCTTCGAAATGGGGGACTAGGCTGGTTGATGTTTCGGGTTTCCTGGGCGCCGCCGCTTTGCGTTTTATGCTGCCACCTCCAGATCGGCTCCATCTTGCTCCAGGGCCAAAGCAAGTGCCTGACTGGTCATGGTCGTGACTAGGAACAGCGATAATATCTACAGGGCAGTAGAAAGATACGGTAGTCGCCACGAAGTAAACGAGTGAATTTCACGTAGAAGGATACGGTAGTCAACACGGAAATTCTGCCGCTCGACGTGTGAATTCGATGGAAGTACCGCCACCTGTTATGGATCATCAGAGATGGGTCACGGTGTAGTGGGGTTCCCGAACGGACCATAAGCAGCGATCATGAGGACGAATCTGCCCTCTCCCAGCTTTTGGGTCTCGGATTCTGGGTAGTTGGCTTCCAAACTGGGATGAACCATTGAATGATTTCTCTATCAGTGTATCACGCTGTATCTTGCTCACCTGTCTTACTCGCAATCCACGAGAACCGACGTTGCGATTCTGTGCTGGTGAACGGCTGTTGCCACTGCTGTTCGTATTGGCGTTCTTCTTGAAGTGCCGATTGTAGCCCTGTTCATCGGCATGTTCGTCAGAAGTGCGCTGACCAACACACGTCGAATCAATCTATTTTCCGCCGTTGTCACCAGGATTTTTAATGCACATGAAGAGCACAGTGAACTCATAGCTCTTGCGACAGCCTTCCCTCCGAAGTCAAGGCATCTGGGTGATTTATAACATGATGGCAACGTGGGGATACCCATATCATTCATTAGCTGTTACGTGGGTAGGCCAGATAGTACTTCCTTGGTGCCTCACAGCACAGCCTACCTTCACCTATGTCATAGCCCGCTCACATTGCAGAATGGTTGTGTCGCCCTGTTACTTACAGGGAAACCAGAATGATAAGCTGTGTTTTTTTATATCTTATCTTTCATTTCATTATTGTTGGTGAAAATGGTTTCCGCGGTCTGATTGTAGTCTTGAGTAGGTTTTATCTTATATGGGGTTACATGAAGGTGACGGTCTCGGGAAGGGATAAGTTAGAGAGAATGGAGTGAACGAGCGCAGAGCGTACGTATAAATGCTGAACAATGAAATACCCAGAAATTTGCCGACCTTTTGAATCCCTCGATGAATACGACCTCTCCTCTGAAAAAGCCGTATACGAACCCTACACGCGTACTTCCGCCCTACCAAACCGTGAGCCCATAATTACACGTTTCAATGCTTACTCATTCTTGATCAATGCCATTTTTCGCGGTAACGAATCCTCTCGCACTCGCGGCCATACACACGGAGCCAATCTGGAGGTGGCAGCATAAAATGCAAAAACAGCAGCGCTCAGAAAACCCGAACCATCAAACCAGCCTAGTCGCCCAATTCGAAGTCCATATCCCTATCCGGTACACCATCTGTCGCTGGCAGCAGGGGGACGGAACTTACGTGCGTCCGAGGATGCGCGCGGCAAATTGCGCGGCGAGGTGCGTGGTGGTTCGAACGATTCTGGCGCCTATCATTGGTGTCCAAATTTGAAGTAGAGTAGATTAGTAGTATCAGCTGACCCTAGTAATCTACTGTACTTCAAAATTGGGCCCCAATTCTAGGCGCCAGAGTCGTTCGCATCGCCATGCACTTCGCCGCGCAATTGGCCGCGCGCAATCTCGGGCGCACGTATGTACCCATACCCCTGGCAGCATCGCAACCGTGGAGAGCCTATATGAAACTTCCCCGCACTTCTCAACATGTGGGTTCCTTTTTTGACTACCGTTTACGTTATTTTCAATGCACAGTTCACTGGCGCCTTCTACTGTGCGGATAGTGACGCCATTAATGAAACAAACGACGCTGAGGGGGTTAGAAAGGCAATTTCTGACAGAATCAATTTCACTCCGTTTTTGGCATTCAGAAGGCCATTTAGCAGAAATGGACCATAGTTCTATACTCAGTGCTCATGCTTCTATACCATGCAAAAAATCATTTCGAAAAGTGTCCCACGCCCTGAAAGACCTTCCTTGTTAGTCCTCAACAGATGACTGTCTGCAGTCTAACTGTATCTATATGCACTTAATGTCAGAGGCACAGCTAGCCTGCTGAGCTTGGTGAGATCCTGGAATTCTGAGAGGAGGAAACATAAGACATTCAATCTCGAGCCCGTCTGAATTGAAATATCGTTCCATCAAAGTAATTGTTATGTATCTGGCTAAGTTTCAGGAACGATTGCTGCTGAAACCATGACTGGAATAGTTTGCGTCATGCTCTATACCATGCTGTTCTGCCCTATGACCATGGTCATAAGTCGTGATTTGGGCCAATTTGGCCTTGTTTATCTGACGAAATTGTATGGGTTTATCAAATTCAAATTCACGTGAGATGTTGTTTAACTTCGAAAAAGTGATCTGGGAGTAGTATCAAAGTGGTGGGTGGCTTTACTAGCATGGATTGGATCCCATTCAAAATGAGTTTTCGTATCTTAATTCGATATTAGCTGCAGCGGTTACAGGTGACTCTCTTTTTCCTTCAAACAATTTTCAGCGAACAGATCCACAACAATAAAGAGTCTTCCCAGCAACTCTGAAGCCAACAAGACCTTTTCAATTACTACTTTCCCAATTACAGTTCCGCTTACGAAAAGGCGAAAGTCTCGGCTGATGACCTTATCATAGTGCCTATAAAGTACGGTTGGCTGGCAATGTTCGGTAGCCTTTTTTTCCATCATCTCAACTTATTTCGACGAAAGCATGCCCTTGACTTCAGGATTCCTTGGACTGACTACAGTATTCCTCTATTACTACGATGGTCTGACTGGCCCAGATCCAGGGCTCACATGGTGGGAATGCTTTTATTTCTCCGTGCAGACCTATACCACTGCTGGATTCGGCGATATTATGCCGATTAATGTAACGGTAAGGACTCGTTTGAAAAACTGTGTCGTCAAAACTGGGCCACATGAAGCAAAGAATCGCTCTCCTTTTCCGCAGTGGGACACGGCTAGCTAGTGGGATGTTCAATATGTGTGATCCATTATGAATTATGCAACCTTAATAAGCAGCTTTTCTTAGGTGTGTAAATCGGCCGAGCCGATTTTGTAGCCGTTATTACACCCTGTCTTGGTCGTTTTTCGTCCCGACAGTGTCCCATGCGCCTCTCCTTGGGGTCCAGATGTTCAACTAGGGGCAATCTCTGGAACAACCTTCATAATGAACTGTGCCTTTGTGGGTTTTGACAGCCATTTGTGAACGCAAATATTGCTGCCCTGCTCATTTGCCAGCTTTAAGAAAAAGTTATAAAAACCCTGTTTTGAAGTTACACTTAATCATTTTGTGATAAAAAATGGTGAAATTGACGAGCAGACTGTAAAGAGGCTTAGCTCGTGGTTGCTATCACTCCCCGAATCGTTGGAAAATGAAATCCTCAAGCCTCTGATTCCAGTTCGATCCCATTGTTGGTGGTGTATACATCTTGTGCCTAGTTGTCCGTTGCCGGTTCTCAAAGTTGTCAATCGTATGACGTACTTGTATGTGGAAAATGGAATTCATGGTAAATAATAAAATTTTCTCTCAGTCAACTAACTATCAGGCAAAAGTACTTCCACTTCTAACAATATTTGACTTAGAGAAACCTAAATCAATACCCTTTATTGCTCAGTTGATTAACTTCATCTAACTGTACGTAGCTTTCTTTGCAAGAACTATAGACATGAGGAATGCTTTCTTCCTTGCTTTTTGGCAAAGTTAAAAACTACCAGTTCCAAAACGCTGTGTAACGCTTTTTCACTACAGGTTATTTCGCAGTCGTAGAGTCTCGAATCAATCACTACTTGAATACTAGAAATGCGGTGAGCGCTTTCCGTGCTAGATACCAAACGATACATAAGAAAAAATCCTTTTCAGCTGCCGTCAAGCTCGGCCGGTGCACTTCCTCATACGAGCGAGTCTAGAACAGAAGAGGTAGGGAAAAGTCGAACTCACATAACAACATGCAGAATACCAAAACTCATTGAACTGCTTTCAGAACGAATGGGCGAATAACTTCACGGTACACTCGTTGGCTGCCATGGCTTCCAGTTCCGCGGACGTCTTTGGAGGCAATTTGGGGCGCATCAACTTGCGGGCGTCCGATTTGAAACCGAATCGGCGATCTAGTACTGCTGCCTGAGTGTTTGCCCTCACGACCGCCTTCAGAAGAACTTAAGAAACAAAATGGGACAGGCTCTACGCGTGAGCGGTTGCGCCGCGGCAACTAAGGCGTTCCCGTTCAGACTTGGACATTGCTTACAAATTGGCGGTTGCGTAGCGCGTTAGAGCATTTTATTTAGCGGGTATTACTAAGAAGTAACTATCCTTCCACGATCTGAGGGCTCTTAAACTATAGCGTGGTAATGTGTGTAAGCTTTTGCTGCATGCTCATTCATTGATGCTTCTTCTATAGGCAATCTTGATTAGGAGTGAAATCTCCATGATCATTACGGTGCCTGCAAATCAAGTAAGTTGAAGGTTAATGATTGGAGAGAATAACAACGGTGGAACTAAAGCTCCTATAAAAAGTTAGGTTTCTAAACAGGAAAGTTCCCAATCTAACTAGCTGAGTTTTATTTTTGCGCATTATAAAAACCCTAAAATGGCGGATAGTAGCCCTGTAAGCTATTCCGATTCGCTTCACATTTCACATTTCACAGTGTCCACAAACACATAATTCCTAACCAGCATTATCAAAGCCTTTCTAGTTCAAATCATAATTTCTCTCAAGATGCTTTACCTTCTTAGTGTTCTCATTCTCCATAGCTTTTTATCTTTTACTCGCTTGATAACGATATGCAGACAACATAATGAAAATGAAAATGAAGTCTTCACAACTGACTAAGAACGGCTCGCAGCGAAGTGCGAAGTGTCCTCAGTCGCACAGAAGTTGGCAAGTCCTAGCCCCTAATCTTTAAGCTGGTTCGCTATTGAGATATTTACAGAGACGTCGCGGGAAAGAATATATGCATCAACATAACATAAGCGTTTCTTCTGTTCTGTGGCCATGAATTCCAGTGCAGGCCATATTCTGTACATTCATATTCGGATTTTCTTCGAAATACAAGTTATAACTCGCTTCAAAAAGATATATTCGAAGATGAATGCATTAGTAAACTCAACTGGTTCACCTCTACAGGGCGGTGCTTTGGAAATTTGAATACCTCTGCTGTAGAATAGATTAATTTTTAGGCACATCCTCTGCTTGGAAGAGTATTTTCGTCAGAAAATTTCGTGGATGACCTGATTACATTTTTACGTTTTTTCTGATATTTGACCCTAAATGTCGGTGCTCTGTATATTCTGATTATCTGAGCACGTTCTGTTTCTTTTGCGACTCCGTAGAGAACGGGAAATGAAGTGAAAACGGCGTGCTCGTTGAAGGTTAGGTTTATGTACCATTCAATAGCATTTCTTATGAGAAACCGAACGGTATATATTTCACTCCGGTTCGGTAAGGAGATAAGCTCTCAATTGCCGAAAGATGGCGCCTACTGGAATTATGACCCATTTATAATAGTAGAAGAAACGTGCACTTGTTGTTGAATCGGTCCAGTGTTACTGCAGAGCTGCCACTGTGGTCCGAAATCATCCCTAGATTTTATGGCTATCTTCTCAGGCTAGAACAAAATATCCTTCGAAGCTTGGGAGCATGTCTTAAAATTACTTCAGTATTTCCATATTTTCAGAGTAGAGCTTTAGGAGCTGAGCTCAGTGGCATGCTCAGCGTTTCTAAAAACCTGGTTCTGAACCGACAAGTGTGTGAATGTTTTCTTTCCACGAGTACATATGAGCATTCGTAAATCATTCTATATATAAACTGCTGTATTTCCGTATTTTTTGTCATGACATTTCAAGCTTCAACTCCTATTGACTCGCTACAACTTCTTTTTCTCTCTCATCGACTAAACCGAATATGTCATAGTTTAGCGCTTTCACTGTAAGTTTAACATCGAGACCGTAGGGATATGGTCAAATGCGAACTGTTGCTCAGAACTGGTGAAACTGGAATAGGTTGCTTTCAGTCGAATCTCTAAAATGCTGTTACTATCCAAATACATTAGAGTGTTGCAGTGACATTTTTGGGATTTTTTTTTGCCAACTTGTTGATGCTGCAGAATTCTACAATTTCATTTTCTATCTCACAATGAGTGATCGTTGATCTCCTTCTATACTGTTGCTTTCCTTGTCATAAGGTTACTACAAAAGCCACATGATTTTTTTGGAACCAACGTCTTCCTTCGAACCTTTATTTCGTATCGCGTCGGTTACCTATCATCTGCTAAACGAAAACAGGTTTCTTCCAATAATTCCTATAATTTGGGTGGAACTTCGGGTTGTGTTCTGAGAAGTCGAATCAAAGAAGACTAGCAAACCGGCAACTGACTAAATTTCCGCGTTCCATCACAATATACCGATTCGTGATGAACTGATTTGTAGTCGTGGTCTCAA
The DNA here is from genome assembly GCA_900617895.1 of Haemonchus placei. Lineage (NCBI taxonomy): Eukaryota > Metazoa > Nematoda > Chromadorea > Rhabditida > Trichostrongylidae > Haemonchus > Haemonchus placei. The sequence goes on from UZAF01016175.1 coordinate 130,362, forward strand.
CTGAACATTTCAATGATGGGTTGTCTAATAACATAGTCATTTCTTTTTGCAGATTTGAAACGCAGTCCATGTTCTTCATATCAGATTTCCCTTCATTGTTTGAATGATCTTCGCTTCGATCCTTGCATGGCATATTATGCCGGAAATATTTTATTCCCAATATCAAATAGAATGTATCGAGAATGAGAGTGTTGACTTGTTGGATCGGTAGTGCAGTGGATTAGAGCTCCGCCATTTGTCTAGAAGGTAAGGAGTTCATTACCTTCGTATGCTCGCCTTTTGTTGAACTCTTCCTCCTTGCAAGCCAATAAAGATCCCATTGCCAATTCGCTGAAATCCTTGAAGCTGTAATATTCACTTGAAAACGCCGAGCATTTCCCTACACTTTACAGAACTTGCAAATGGGTGTTCAAAAAGTGCTCCATTCGTTTCGGCCTCCAAGAAGTAGAACCACCAAGCTCACGACCATCAATCGAGGCTGTTATCCACTACGCTCTTACAATCGACTACTTAGATCAAGTCCATGGGTCACATCGTCACATATAAACTTTAGCTTACCCCATGGCCATTTTGGATTTTTTTGCCTACTTGTTGATGAAGCGGACTTCCGATTTCAGCTACCGTTTTACAATGAATTACCGTCGGACCTCTGCTGTGCTGTTGTTTCCTTTTCATAGGGATGTTACAAAAGCCACGTCGTATTTTCCCCAACTAAACTTTCCTTTCGAATTTTTGTTTATGTATAGTGCTGGTTACCTATCATATGGTCATCAACTGCCAAAGCATGCTTCTTTCAATGATACTTATTATTTGGGAGCAATTTCTGGCTTGTGTTTTGAGAGGTCGAGTCAGGGAAAACCAGAAGAGCCGGCAATAGAATTTCCGTTTCCATCACAATACACGAATTCGTGATGAACTGATTTGTAGTCGTAGTCTCTTCTGGACATTTCAATAATGGATTGTCTAATAACGTGGTCATTTCTTTTCGCAGATAATAATTACAGTCCATGTTCTCCATACCAGACTTCCTTTCATTGTTTGAAAGCTCTTCGGTTCGATCCTTGGATGGCATGCTTTTCCGCGAATGTTTTGTTCCCAATAACGAATACGATGTATCGAGAATGAGAGAAGCGCTATATTGCCTTGATAGTGCAGTGGATTAGGGCTACGCCCTTCGCCTAAAAGGTGGAGAGTTCGTTCCTATGTGTGCCGGCCTTTTGCTAAACTCCTCCTCATCGCAAGCCTACGAAAATCGCATTGCCAATTCGTGGAAGGGTATGAAGCTGTTATGTTCGCTTGAAATAACCGAGCACCCTTTACCAAATTTGCAAATGGGTGTGAGTAATTTGCTTCATTCGTTTCAGCCTCCGAAAAATAGAAACATCGAACTCGCGAGCACCAATCAAGACTGTTATCCGCTGCGCTCTTGCAACACAACGAACTCGATTCAAGCCTATAGCCTAACTCGTCACTTAATATGCACTTGAGTTCATACCCCTGGAGCAATTTACTCTTCTGTCTGTTACCTCTCGCTGAATGAGCCCTACCAGTAAGAACAACAACTTGTACGGTGCTCATCTTGGCCGCGTGGAGCTGAGG
>UZAF01016176.1:0-25456 GCA_900617895.1 Haemonchus placei
ATTATTATTATTATTATTATTATTATTATTATTATTATTACTATTATTATTGTTATTGTCACCACTATTATCACTAAAATACTAGACTATCAAAGTTGGACGGACTAGCAAACTCACAAAGTCAAATGTGCTCCATCGGAATGGCGGGACCGTTCCCCACGTGGGGCCGCCCTGAGCGCGGAACTCGAGCTTCTTCATCATGGCAACATTCGTTCCCTGCAAAAATACAGTTCCATTGCTATCCATATAACTCGGGAAAAACATTTTTATTATCACCTTATAATCAAGTGCACCGTGATTCACATGTCCTTGACCTGGGAACTCGTAGGTACCGTTGGCGGGATTCAGATCTCCACGAGCCGAAATGCCAGCCTCGGCCGAGTAAGGCGGATTGCAGTTGCATCGTGAGAACTCGTCCTTTGTGTAGTCGTTGTACCTGAGGGCATTTATTTGAAGAAAGAGAAACATATTGTTCAAGAGTTTCGGGGAGTCTCGAAGTCTGAACGAATTCGTAATAACTTCACGTCGTAGCTGTGAGATATGTCTTTTCCTCTTGGTCTCATTCACAAAAGGTGGGGTAGTACGAGAGTTATATTTGGGGCTGAATTCGAATGTGCTCACAGATAAGACCACTCTCCCAAGGCCTCTAGCTAGAAGCATTTTATCTATTCGACCCTCCAGTACGAAAGCAAGCCATACCACTAAGCCACACTACCAGCTACTTCATTTTCGTCTTTTGAAAGTTCTTGATTTTTAAAAAAAGAAATAATGAGAAAAAGTGAAGCGCGGCTTACGAGACGGTAAGTGGCAGCGTCGCGGTGGGACCACCGTGCTTGAAACCGCGCGACTTTCACAACTCCCCATGTTGCCAATTGTTCCTCATTGATTTTTATAGCTTCCTTTCTCTTATAGCAATTCTGTACTGCTTACTACTTTCATATTTTGGCAGTTCAAACTAACCGCATAAGCTTGGTGAGAGAGTCGATGTCAGTGACAGTGTGGTGATCACGTTCGAATATTCTTGCACGTGGGCTCTTACCCCAAACAAACCAGTTGCCCAACTTCTTTCCCTGAAAACCATTGTAACATAAGAAGTTCTAATGGCTCCCTACTGCATGTACCACGTAGTATTCCTTGGAGGGGACGTACCTGATTGACGAAACCACTGATGTCGGTGATTTTCTTGAAGAATGGGATATTGTAAGAGGGGAAGTATGAGTATTTCTGGAGGAACCATGTTAGATCCTGGTAGACTATTGTGCCTCTGAAAAGGTTCATACTCTGAAACAGAATCGTACACCAACGTTTCAATCCGGATGAGCTGTTGGTATTTTCAATTTTTATTATAGGATAGCTCTTTCGCGAAGATGGTACATTGGAAAGTGGCACACTTCCCACACCCATAGTCACGGGTTCGAATCCCGGATCTCGAATCGATCTGCCCAGGCCTTCGATCCCTCTGGGATCGGTTAATTGGTACCAGACTCGTATGGGAGGATAAAGGCACTGACTCGTACATTAGCTGGTCCTGGCAATTCATTGTATAGGCCACGTAGGCATTGATTACGCCATTACGATTCCGAATTGATGTTGGTTGCATGGCGCGTCTTATGAACAGGAATGATTAATCGCTCTTCTTTTCAACTCTCAAAGTAGAGGAATAGATATTGCTTTGAAAAACTCCCGTGCTTACTGTTTACAATTTGCCGCTTACAGTCGAGTCAAGGCTCTCTCATCTCATACCTCGTAAAACCTCTTCCTCTTCCACGATATAAGTAATACTTTTGTGTTATAATGATTGTAATATCAATAAATGTAACTCACGGCATTTGTTCGAGGACGTATAGGAGCCCGTATTCTGGAAGTGATTGGTTGGGAGTGAATTTGTTGTAGTCAACCACAGCCCTGAAAACTGTTCAATGCTACATCTACATCAAGCATCTCATCTACGACCTTCTTCTTGGAATGTTAGAATGAATGCTTAATTTAATCGAGAAAAAATATTTATTTTCAAACACAATATTAGCTTGTAAATTCGAGGGTTGAACTCTTGCTGTTCTTCATTTTTGTCGAGTGATTTTAAGAGTTTTGTAGATTATGGTATTTATTTTTCGAGCTATTGTTTTAAATAAGCACCTATTATGAGTGTCGTTTATCAGGAGAAGACAAAATCTTGTAGCTTAAACTAAAGTAACCTTCTAGAGGCCAATTCATATAATTTTCCATCTTAGAAACTTTTAGTGTAAGAACCCCACATTGTATTTCCACAAGAGCTGATTTCCTAGTAAGCCAGTTGATTTGAGTTTATTAATTGTGGCATTCCAATAGAACGTAATAGTAATAAAAGTAATAATAATAATAATAATAATAATAATAATAATAATAATAATAATAATAACCGGAATTTCTTTGTGTGTAAAGTACTAAAATGTTTTATTAAGCATGAACCATTGGTTATTGTAGGTTCCCGAATTGTACTTTGCGTAGAGGTGGCACCACTCTCTGGCATCGCGAGCCATTTGGTTCGCTACGATGGCACGAATCCATGTTGGCAGCTGAATTATTGCCACATATATTTATTTTAGACATTATAAAATGAACTACAAATTATGAAGTAGTAACAGTTACCTCGAATAAAATCTGTTTTTATATAGTACTTGTAACCTATTTGTAGTCTATTTTACTAAAACATCATAAAAATCGTGCATAATAATATAATAATAAGAAGTGAAAAGAACTTACTTGCCCCACAGCTTTGGTTTTGTCGAAAAGTGTAAGGTTAAATACACTGATTGTCGTCTCAATGACTGCCTAAATGTTACAGTTTGCAAAGTACTGTAAGATTTTTTACATTCATTCAGATCTTTCCAGTACCAATCCGGAGGACATGAGGGCAAAGTCATCAGATGAATACAACAGCCCAGGATATGAAGCCATTGACGTAGTATGACCAGGGAAGAACTCACGATCTAAAAAATTCATAATAATTAAATAATTCTGCTTGTTGCATAGCTTATAATTACAGTTTATTCCTCGAAAAATCTGTTTAGAAAAAAAATAAATTAGAATAATAAATTATAAAAGTGGAAATTATAACAATTGATCTACCAGCTGGCTGAAAACCTCACCATAACCGAACTTGTAGAGCTTGAGAACTCTGAGCATGTTCTGGAATCCACTCATAGTTACTTGAGAAATGAATAGATCCGTGTTATTCGGTGCCACCTAGAAAAAGTTTTTCATTTATGGAAATGAGAATGTCCTGTTTGAAGAATCCAATGACATTTTTCTGGTAACCAGTATGGATGGAGTTCCAGTCGTGCAAATTATGCGGTCTCTCCCTTTCTATAGCATTCTCTTTACAGTATTCGATATGTAAATAAATCCCTCCTTTCTTTCTCTTTTTCTTCTATTTCTTTCCTTTCACGTCACGAGTCTGTTCACCGTGAAAACGAACTTTTATCAGTCCAGAGCATCGGCCTCCCAATTGGTCTTGGACAGGATCTCTACTTTTGTTGAGCTTCTTCTCCAGATCATAGAAATCTCCATTCCAGTTCATGAACCTGAAACTCAGTTGGTTAGTCCGTACTATTTTATCTCTATTCTTCCAAAGATATCCCAATGAAGACCGAAAGGTAAAGAATTACAAAATAGGGTGCATTTCATAGGAGATTCTTGGAGTTATCGGTCGCGCTTCATAGCCATCGATCAAGCCGGTGAGTTGGTGATACGTCCGGTTGACCTGAACAAAGGTAGAATAGGTACATAGGATCATCATCAGATTGAGATGAATTTTTACAGTATGTCGCCCTAATATGTAGTAGTTGTAATCCATAATGATGAGATTTGAGTTCTAATAAGTCAATAAAGCTGGGACTAAATCTCAATTTAGTGACAACAGCGCTGACTTCTGTCCGTTCCGTGGGTTCTGTTCACAACTGGGCATCATTTTGATAATTTTTCGGTCAATTTCTCATCGTTACTACTGTAAGACCACTGGATGCTCAAGTACCCAAAATACACTGTTTTAGGGGTTGTCAAATACCTACAAATGATCTGTCTGGGGTGTTTCCAAACTTCATGACCATCAATAAAATATTAATAGAAGAAATAATGCGATAGTAAAAACGATAGAGTGAAAGTAATTGCAAATGTGATAGTAAAAGACATCAGAAGACGTTGACTATAAGTAAGGTTTAACAGCGACTTCCGACTAGAATGACATTTCTGGGCTAACTGATATGAACATCGAATAACTCACTGCTGACCAGTACATATCATCTCTCGATGTCGACGCAAGTTTCTGTTTTATGTAGTCCTGATTTTGGCCCACAAACTCGTTCATCCTTTTACAGTACTGCGTGAAGTTCGTACAGTAGTCCTCCGCGGTGTTTTGAATATGGTAGTGAAGTACTTCGCGTGACAATACACCTAGCATAAAGTAAAATCATTCAAAAACACAAAACTAATCACATTTTTGTCAGTAGAAATAGGTAGTTTTTAAAAAACGTGAGATTACGAGTTTTTCTCACCTTCAAGGTATCCAGCCGCATACGCTTGGAGCTGGGGATCGAAATTTGGTTGGGTCTCAACTTCCAGGAACGTCCATCTTGAATACGTTTTCAGTTATAGTAGTATGAGTGGTCGTCAATTCATAAATTTATAAATTTCATAAGTAAAAATTCAATTTTAGCTACTAGAGTATCTGCCTGAGGCTACTCACCCAGAAGCGTTCACTGAGTTTTTCCACTTTCCCACGGCCACTTGTTCTCGACAGTCGAACCCTTAATTAGTAATTTCATTCATTCTTTGCCTTTTCTTTTATTCTAGACCAAAATTTGCTTCACAACCCTTCAGGTAGGGGTAGGAAGCGTCTGGGTGACGGCACTAACATGAGCATGGCCAGTGGCTCAATCAGCTCTGTGATCAAAATAGTGCCAGCCCTTCCCTCCCCCTCTAGAGCCAGTCTTTTAGTCCAGTCTTTATTGAAATTTGACACAATTAGAAACTCCCCTGTTGCACACTCTGTAGGAAAATACACCAAGCAATCGTTACGGAAGAGACATTGCGAGCGCGTTTTTCACAAAATGCTTGCTCGTGGGAGCTTACTTTGCTGGGTCGGCAGTTAATTTTTGATTCAAAATTTATGATTTCTTATTAAAGACCAATATGAGTCAATTTGTTACTTTTAATCTTTTTGTGCTGTTTCGACTCTAAATGAGTGCATCTTCTAATACAGATGTTTTGTACAGTTTACAAAGCAGCTCTTGGAAACATGTCAATACAATAGAACTCTTCGACTGGTTTGAGCCCCGAGGATACACCTACTCATGAATAACTCCATTTCTGCTCCACTGCTCTACTTTTAACATGTCACATAGTATACATGATCAGAAATCGGTAGGCACATTGTACTGTGCGATCTCTGGAAAGCACTCTTGAAAGATACGATAACGCAAGTGGGAAGAGGTGATAAGAAGAAGAGGCGACCGATGAGACCAGCATGAGGATGACATTATAGTAGAAGCACGGTCATATTACCGATCATAATCATACCGTACCCTAATAACGTAGAAGTCCTGGGTTCTCAATTCAGAAATTTGTGGGCCCTTTCGCCTTTGTCCGCATAAGACTCCCAGAGCATCTTAAAAATGTGTCGCTTAGGTAGCATATGGGGTTTAACGGAGCTAGAAGCTAGAACCCTCGACGCAAGGTCAATCCCTGTTGGGGCAGGGGTTCTTCCATTCCTGATCGAGGTTCCCAAGAATTTATGCACCAGTAGACAGAATACTAGTACGCTTATACAAGTAAAAGGAAAACACTATTCACAGAAGGAAAAACAGCCTACCTTGAAGTACTGTCAGCTTTCCTTCAACAATACACATTTGATTGTATGTGTACCGTTCATCTTTGCCATCTGATGAAGCGCTCACCAAACCTTGAAATAGGTTTTGTGAGTTAGGTTTCATTGGTTTGATTTCAAGAGCCTGTTTTCAAATCTATTTTCAAGAACTTCAACTTACCAGTTATGAGCAATACAGAAGCCAAGCAAGTGGCCAACATTATGGGGTTGGTATTGAATGGAACCTATACGAACCTTATCTTCCCTTATTTCGGCTTTTCTTCTTATCAAGCAACACCCTTCATTCATACCACGCCTTCACAAGTAGCCAGTTCAACTTCAATGGCCCCAATTACGAAGGAATTAGTAAAATTCTGAATTTCTAAAATTCTATGCTACAGCAGGACAGTTCTAACTGGGGGCTTTGAGGCTAACATTTCAATCAAAAAACTTCTGAATTGTGGAGCTCGTATGAGTTCCTTACGTGCTTTACTAACTGCACTACTTTGTATTATAACGTACTACACTTGTTCAATTTTTACTTATCACGATGTAGGTAGTGGTACCTGACTTTTTGAGTTCGTGGTCAATGGTTTCATTGCCCTCTATAATGGCTATGATAAGCAGTTTCACGAAGACCGCTTCCACAACATGACAAGACCATGAGAACATGAGACTAATCAGTTAGATGGTCACTGAGGGTGATTTGTGAGCACGAAGCTTTCTAATGGGGTGCCAAGACCCATCCTACAGAGTCAAAGCCATCCACAAAGGTGCCATGACTTCGCTACAGTCTCATTGTCGCCGCAGTTGGACTTCAGTTTTGGGAGTGCTCTTGAAATGGTAACAAAAACACTGCATAGAAAAATCATTACAGTCGAATTTTCTATTGAAATTTTTTTTGACGATACTTTACCTCTTGAGGCTTCGTTTTCGGATGTTCGGAGCTCCCTCTCCAAGCATTCAGACACAGAATGTAGCTGTAGCGCTTAGGACATGGTCCGGTCCTCTGTTGAACTTTGGAACAACGGAGACGTCAGTCATTCAAATCTTTTGATCAAGAATGATGTAAACCCTTCAATTACGGAACCGTCTACCAGATGATCCCCAGGTCCTCTGCGAATGAAACCGCCTAAGGAATTACATGGATGTTGTGGGTCGACATTCTTTGATCTGTTCATCCTTCATTCCATCCCGGTAGGAAGTAAAACAGTTTTCTCCAAGTTTTCATAAAACGTTCCCAGCTCATCCTCATGGTGAGTTGGTGTTGGCTCGAAATCTAAGATGGTTTTGAGGGTGGGCTCTTGTTCGCAACTCTCCGATTCGGGCTGTCAAGTCTTCGTCTCGAACTCTAGGGTTTATACTATCTTTTCTGCAACAGCGATGCACTACTGAGACAACCGAACCAATGAAAAGTGATGGAATTTGGTATTAATATTTCGATTATCACTGTATTTTGGGGTACTTACGCTAGAGTTACTAAACTGGATGTTCTATTCCGTTGCTGGGTAAGAAAGTCGTCCGCAGCGAAGTGTCCGTGCAGCAAATGATTTCGTCCCGGTGCAGGTGCAGGATGAAACGTCGTTCCATGACATAAGTTCTCTGCCCTTGTTTCACGTTTTAGACCAACAGTCAGCTGTTCTTGGATGGAGCATACATACGTACATACATATCACAGCAATGACGTTCATGTGGGATACAAGCAACATAAACCATTTTTAATTACCCAATCTACGCAATCGTCTTCGTCGAAAACAAGACGTCCAGACTGCGTCATCCTTGGCCATTATTACGGCTTCACCTGCAACTGCCTACGTAACCCATCACTTATCTTTTCAAGCCTACAAGAATACCATTCCACTGTCTACTAGTGTCATAACTACTAAAACACGATTTCTGAAAACTTGTGCAAATTTCCGTTCAAACTGTTGATACTCCCAGGTACATGTTAATATTCCCAGGTAGCACTACATGTGGTTACTAGAAGGTCTACAAAATCCAATTTGGCTGTCAGAATTGCATCACGAGCTACCCACATACCCAACCAAGGTTAAAAACTACCTCATGGAGTATTAGCTACCACATTACTTGTTACTGATTGTAACCTAGAGAGTACATTGTCAGAGTACAACAACGAGTTGTATTTTTTGCTAGAAGATAGGGCTTCCCCTTTCTGTTATTCTAGCAATTTTTTTCACTTCAATACCTATGCAACTAAACAAAAAACACAACAAATATGAATTTGTAGCTTTTCAAGTGGCATTCGAATTTGGGCAGGTTATAGCAACTTGTAGATTATGGCTTTTTTGGTTGGGATCCATGTCTGGCCATTCAGACCTTAAGACTCACTTCATAGGTTTGGAGCGACAGCCATATTCAAGGTTTTTTTTATCAGAAACATCTGGGTACACGACTAGTGAATCTCAGATATCAAATGTACACCTTTTTCACGCTGAGTATTGAGAGATGTCACTTGAGTAAATGAATCAACGCCGCTGTCCCAACAAACGATGAGAATGCAGCTGGTGTTCGGACAAGCGGAACAACTTTAATTCATCAACCTCCCGTTACTATAAAACCTCGATATGGCAATATCTACCCAAAGTGAGTTCGTCTTGGCAAAACTAGTACATCAGTTTTATCTTTTGATCTGCAAAGCTCATAGGTCCTACCAAACGGAACCCTGCCTACTGAAGTTAAAGACCACTCCATGGGGTATTCGCTACCAAAATACTTATTATGGGTTGTAACCCAGAACCCACCCCTTCAGCCTGCACAGAGAGGATTGCTCGCAATGGAAATTTCTAGTGTCACATGTAATTCAATTACTTGGTTTAACCCTTGAAATTTGCAGTTATTCAGGGAAACGTGTCACGTATGCCTCCTATTGGTTGGACGAGAAATCCACCAATGGTAGGCGTCACATAGATAATCCACCAATGACAGGCACTGTACAAGTAATCAAACAAGTGGTATTTTTCTTCAAAATAAAAATGTCTAACAAGTAGGTACTGTGGGGGTCTTGAACACCTATACTGAAATTAAATATCACCTTACCATTCTCCTTTTTTCATTTTCTAAAATCTTTCAAATTCAACAGTCCAGAATTCATAGAAAAAACTGGTGCTTACCCGTTTTCTACTGCCGTCTTCTCTTCAGAAGGGCAATCATAAGATCATCTGAATTGTAAATTAGTTCGTGTGGGCAACTCAGACAAAATTGTACTTGTAAATGGATTTTGCCAATGATGGGTGGGAACAACGATTTACGCTTTCATAGTACTGCAACAAAAACGAATTGCTCTATCAACGTTGTATTATTCATCATTTAATTGTTTTATTGTATTACATCATTCAAACAGACATTTCAATGTACTGCGTCTAGATAAAGTTCTGAAAAAACAAAAATAAAACAATTAAAAATGATAGTCATCTGTTCTGGTAAGCATTTAATGACGTCTGGTGGAGTTTCATTCAACACTAAAATTAGCTTGGGTATCTATTCAAAAATCTCGGGCTGTTTTCCATTCAATTTTTNGACTTGAATAGAAAGAATTTATATTCGATTATGTTGGAGTCGGAAACCGGAATAGTTGAAATCGGAAGAACTGGGCATAGAGGCAGAAATGATCACTTAATATTACATAACTTATTATTAAGCACCACAGGCTGCGATGCCCAACCTTCTTGAGCCCAGTTTGAGTTATGATTCACTATTCCCCTTTATGATTCCGTATTTTGGAGGAAGTAATCTGTAATACTAGTTTGGGTCACCTATGTACAGAAGTGTTCTTGTATCATCTCTCATCACCTGCTGCTGCTGCTCCTTCTGGAACTGCTCTCACGACCTGATGTTCTTGCTTCATTATTTTCACTTGTCAGATCACCTGTCAGATCCGCCACGCCTGTTGCTTTACAATTGAACACAATCGATTGCCATTCACTCAATTTACCCATCGTTATCATGTTTACATCTAATATAAAAGCTTATCGCTTGTGATAATCAATTTTGACTTATTTATTCATTCAAATAACTCTTAAGTGGGCAATCGCTTCAAATTCAAGATTTATTGGTGAATCAAGTGTGCTCCGTTTAGAAAATCAACGTTCAAAAGTCCAATATGTTGGTGAAAAGGGGGACACACCACTCAAAAGTCTCACTCAGGCCCTAAAAAGCCTTAGGGGAGAAAGGGCTAGCTCTGAGATGGCTCGAACGGTCTTGGAGTCAGTATGTATTGTTCCAGCTGAAAAATTATCAAGCTTACTGTCTTTTTTACTTTGCTGATTTACCGGATTGTTGTTCTGAAAACTATCTTCAAAACCGATAAAGTTCTACTGAAATGTAGTCCAGTAAAACTTTACCCTTAGCGGAGTCGATAACTCATAGTTTTACTACTAGAAATCTCTTTTTGATCGATTTACTACTCTTCGGTTGCTCTGAGTGATGGAAAGTATTCCAGCAAAAGAAACTTTAGAGTAATCAATTGATCAGAGTTTTACAACTCTTTCCTCTTCTTTATAATCCGAGTTCTCTACACAGATATTACACTTATTAAAAAGGAAAACAGAGATCGAAACTTGTAATCACGACTGACCAGTACCACATAATTCAGACTTATTTTCTCCACAGGACCTACCTTTTTTCGTGTTTCACGTAGTACGTAAAGACTGGCTTTTACATGGCATTCAAATAGGTACTCAAGTGACTACGAAAGGTCGAACTCGGTGAGCATGTTTATTTAACCGTCTTACTACTGTTTAATCTCATGTAGTACACACTTGTTGGAACGTTGTGAACAATTTGAATTGTGGCACGTGGTGGGGATCGTATTGATACCGGATTCTCGGCTTATTTGCTTAATATATCGTCGAGTGTCCGCGACTCGACCCAACACTGACTTTGCTAGCTTCTCGCCGACAAGAAAGTCTTTGTTCAAGTAATTTTCGTTTTTTTCTCCTCTTGGCAAACCAATAAGATTAATAGCTTCGTTTCGGGATGGCATTCAGGCGTCCCAATGTGTCTTTACTCAGTAATCAGCATCGTTACTTGTTGTGACGTCTAAAAATTTTTGTCAAAAAACATTTTAGTCTACTCATACATCTTAGACAAACTACTATTACAGCAGTAATCAAATGTATAGACTGGTTTATTTTTGAAAGAAATGACGATTTTCCTTTGAAATTTTCCGGTACATTTCTCAATAGATGGATAAACGAGTATGAGAGAAGAATGAGGAGAGAAGTCAGAAGCGAAAGGAAAAATGAATATCGAAGAAAGCAAGCCAGATGAATGGATGCTTTTTTTTCTCTCCTCATACTCGTCGCGGTTTCGCAAGCTTTCCAGCTGAAATCCGAGCCATCCTGTTCAACCCCGGTTTCCATTCACTGTGTTGTATGTGTTTTCTATGGTACTGCTCCATTGCTCACTCACAACTTTTTACTTTTCGTTTTGACAATGTTTCCCATCGAATATTCACATTTTGATCGATAAATTTTAGAGATTTAAGTGTATTCGGCAATTTTCGTAGCCATCGTCTAATGAAAAGCTTTGCCACCTCTTACAATCATGAATTATCATTGATTACTCTCATATATCACGGCGTATCAATTAAAACATCCAGGAATGAGAATGAAATTTTCCTGAAAGGTATTATCCTCATTTTTCTCCTAACGTGTTACTTCTATTTCAAGTTTATTGTGGCATTTCCTCTTTCTATTCTCTCTTCTTCTTTTTTAGCCATTACTTTATTTTCCTCACCAAAATATAACATTTACAACAACTTATTTTGCCTATAACTCAATATTTACTATCAATATAGCTTTGTAGATATTTCGATTTAGTTTAGCAACTCTGGGAATTGTTGAAGTGTTTCCGTTTGCGATCCCCATTATCGTTTGTGGACATTCAGTCGTTATTCATGAGGTTTTCCAACGTACATTCAAATCTTCAAGCGGTTTTTTTTTATAATATGACGTGTGAGAAACGTACTTAACAATGACTTGGATTAACGGCAAGTGTAAAGCTGAGCGCTGGGCACAAGAGTAGTCGCCGGCATCGGGCCCCGTTCTTCCTTCTTCTGTCCTTCCACACTTCATTCTAGTTTCTCAACATGATCAAATACTTCATCGAGCACTTCACTTTGTTGATCATCAACCTTATTACATGTTTACTTTAACAGGGCATAAAAATATATTATGGGTAAATATATTTTTCCAGCAAGCTGTGAGAAAGTAAAACTAATACAGAATTAATAGTGTTGTGGTCATGTTAGACTGGATTGAGGCTGTCATTTCAATTTTGTTTCTAACGAGAATTTGTAAATTAAATTTGAAAGGAGAGCGATGATCAGGACTTTCACAAATTTCCTCTTCGTACTGCATTACTGCTACAATGTTGCTACCACGTCCAACTTTTCAGCAACTTGCTAGGTGGATCAGTTAAGAAGTGGGCGAGTAGTACTTTTTAGAAGTTCACTTAATAAAGCACAAAGTCATTCATTAGATCGAAATAAATTTATTCGTTGAAACCGTGTGAAAACGCGAAAATAAAAGTAATACTGGTTTAGTAATAATGTGATTACATGAAATTCACATGATCTATTATATTATTGTCGCTTCTAACGAGAGCTTCAGAGCGATAAAAATCTAAAACAAGTTAATTTCGAAGTAATCTTATCACCGAAATCTCTTGCGAAATGGAATTGTTCATCATGATTCTAATGATTTTAATAATATATCAAAATGAATCCTAAAAAAAGCTGAATTTCAAGCTTTGTTATTAATAATATTTGGAATTTTATGTTGTTTATTTAGCAAGTGAGTTTTATTGTTCTCACAAAACCACAGCAACGATGCAATAATTGCCAGTCAAGGTCTTTTTAGTTTCTTGGATCGATTGATTTTAAGCCCTTTCAAAGTAAACTTGTCATCTTACAAAAAGTTCTGCTGCTTTTCATCCGACGACGGTTCCTTTCCAGTGAGCTATGTACTCTCCTCATGAATTGTGTCATGAACGCCCTTTATGATAGCGATTTACTTTACTTCCTTAGAAACTACAAAATTTTAAAAGTAACTTTTATGGATTCGTTCCACATGATGCCCTTGGGAACACTTTTATACGCCCTCGTCTCTCCAATCCTGTCCACATTATTCTTAGCGAATTTGGAATAGCAAAGGGTTATTTACATATTTTAGGGTAGGGTAACTCGTACAGGGAGGGAAGTAGGGCGTATTTTGAAGTATTCAGGTATAATAGAATTATATTAGATAATACAATGTACAGTAGAAATAATGTCCGACAAATTCGGGGGAGTTTTCGAAGAAATCTCATGTGAATTCGGAAGTTTTCCGAGCTTTTGAATAAACATTGGATGCATGACTAACCACAAAGAAACTGATTAATGCTGAGCACTTAATGCTTCGGTTTTTTTTTCTGTTCAAATGCAATATTTCTCGTGTACCACCCCATATTTCCAATGCACCCAAGTTCTGGCAGAATCGAATTTCTCGTTTTTTCCTGTTTCAGTCTCTAACGAAGAAAAATGCGCTCACTAGTCGATCCCCTTTTTGGAACTTTTAATTTTGGTCGCGGTTTCTGTGAAAAAAACGAACCGGAACGGGAAAAAGCGTAGGACGAGTTTGTACTGTTCGTGTTTCTTCACTGAGTAACATTGTATTCGTGAAGTCTGTCGATCAAAGGTTTTGTCGCCTTTCGGCTTTTGTACCCAAAGACCTCCCAAGGGGGTCATGGAATGCGGATTGCCTCAATCAAAGCAAGATGGGCCCACACACACACACACTCACAGCAAGCAAGCAGGCTGGCTGACTGCCCTCACTAATCGCACCATTTGCATGTTCACACGAACATTGCATAAGAATATAGCATATTCCCGTTCAGAATAAGCAACTCAACGAAGGGAAACAAAAATGTTGCCAGAAATTCGTCGAGACAGCTTTTAATTGCACTTTCCAAACTCCTTGTACAAAATGTTATCGTCCAGCAGCTTCACAATATCCCCATATACCAAAAATTTGTATCATGTTTTTCCATATCTTCCCATTGTTCCGAAAAGGCAGTGGAATGGATCTCTTAGATTAAGAGAACGTTGAAAAAAGTGACTTTAGAACTATTCTAGGAAGGTCCCCACGTGATTTTTCGATTCTACTCTGAAGGGTCCTCGAGGGAATAGATTCCCTTACCAATTGGACCTAGTTAGACTCATTAGACCAAGTACATGTGTACTATCACAAGTTCTAAATGCAAAAATAAGTTTATTATAAGCTGAAACTGATACTTTTGAAAATTTCATGATTACTTCCGGTCTTGTTTGAATTCTCACTTCTTTCATACATAAAAAGTTGCTCTTCGAAATTTCTAAATATTTTTGTATGATTTGTTGTTTATTAGGTTCCGAAAAAACTCCATGAAGCTAGTAGCAAAGGTTGAGCAAGAGATCATTAGCAGCGTGTGCTGACGTTACTACCTTATATCCTTCCTTATAAATTATTGGTATGACTATTATTTCTGATAATTTGGACTTTACTGACTATTTTTTCTTCTCTATCCAGTTCTCATTTGATCAGTCTCCTTCTTACTTTTTAATAGGAGCTCTGTTATTACTAAATGTAGATATTATTTGTGAGCTGGTCGTGTCAGTTGGATATACGCCGTCACTAGCAGTGATCGTGGCGCACAGGACAACCTTGTCAAAACAAACTTCTTCGCAGATCATTTATAGGAACGCTTTTGAAACATCTATTTTAGTATATTCAATATTTCTTACTATTTAATCCTAACCTTTATACTTTTAAATTTTTATCCTTGAACTTGTACTCCCATTCACCTGGGAGTATGTATTGCTCCAAAGAGGCTCGAATAAATTTTGTTTCTCTTCTGTAATGACTGGCATCGACTGAAGTAAGGACCAGGGCAAGGTCGATTCATTGACCTATAGACCAACTGTCTGCTCTTCCCTTCAGAATAGATTCTACCCTTTTTATCTGGGCTAGTAATTAAAACTAGTAGTCCTTATCTAGTAGCCTCAAGCTCCTTCCAATTCCCCTGACTAACCATGAACTACGATTCCGGGATTACATCAACTTTTGGGTGATTTTTATTTGACTGTTCTTCTTCCGATTTCTCGGCAAATATTGACATTAGGATATACGGATGTGTTTTAGTACATTGCTTGTTAGCGTTATGTAAACATGTGTACTAAGGACATGTAGGTATTATGTAGAAGAAGATAAATAAACATATATATATGTATATGAAATATAATAGTATTTAGTAACAGGCCAGTATATATTTTGAATATGCGAATTTCTCCTTGTCTATATTTCTTGAAGACAACCTTTATGACTATTAGTGCAGTCGTTAGCTTTTGACGCCATTTTCATAGAAGTCTATCTTAACATTACCTCTCCATTTCATCCTCGAATCTGCTATCAGTGATTTCCAAAAACCGGAACTGTTTATTTAAAATAAATTTTTTATCTTAGATGAATTCAACTCTTTTTCAATTCAGTGATATTCAGAGGGCTTAAGGGCACGGCTTTTCAATTTGATTGCAAACCTTTCAAAATTACTCGCTTTTGAAAAAAAATCTGCAAGTTGACTAACTGATCTCTTGAAAATTTGGGAATTTTTTGAAAGAACTTACTGAAAGAAGTTTTTTTGTGTGAAACCTTTTGGGAAAATTTATATTGTCACTTTTAATAAATAATTTTTTGTCACAGCATCTTATATGTATGTATAACGTGACATCGTAACGATCTGCAATGAATACCGCATCATTGGTTAAATTACTCCATATCAAGAGTGCCTACTCCATAGACGGGCGCGGGGCGGACGCGACGCGCTGATCCCTATAGTGATCGATTTTTATGATTCTTCAAATATTGTGTTCCTTCTGCTCATTATACTTCTACAAAGCCTTGAACAATTATGCCTATTCCGTCATTTGTCAGCCTAGTGCATCAGGAACATCCGAGAGGTGAATAACTGGGAACAGGTGACCAATCCTTCAAATTCACTAATGCTTCCGAGTTCAGCTTTACCCGACTCCTTCATGTAAGAACCCTTTTCATTTCCATACTTGTAATTCCTCAGTGTAGAGACGACGAACTTTTTTAGTATTTGGCATATACCCTCTTTGTGAGGAGCTGACATGTTTTTACTAGTCTGAATTGTATATTTAAAAGGAAGTTCTCATTATATTTGACTATTCCCATGTATTCCCAGTAATCTTAGGTGATGATTATTTTTATTGTAAATGAAAAAAACACAAATGCGGAAATGGCAACATTCTCGAGCCATCAATAGAAATTCAGAGAACTCGAACGCTGCTACCGTTGTAATTTTTGGATTATGGGAATCAGGGGACGGAAGAAAATTGCTTCTAAACACTATGTGACGTGAATGAATGAAGGGAAGTCAGCAAAAATGGCAGGAAAGCTACAAGTCTCTAAACTGGTAAACTCCGCTTTTTGGGGTTCAGATATAGACGGGCGATGATGTAATCTACTACGATGTTCACGAAATTTTTTATTATTCGAGGAATCTCATATTCCACACTTGTTCTCGAAGGAAAACGCAGCGCAGAGGCAAATGGGGCCTAGGCTTTCCGTCAGTCAAGTTTTGGCAAATTTTTGCCGAACTGGAAGCTATTAAATTATGATTAGTCTTGAGGCAATTTGTGTTTTTCCCCTTGAGTGACGACAAAATTAGGCAAATAAGGGCCTGTGATCAGGAAGGGCCGAGGTGACAACGTCATGCCGTTTGCCAGTGATGGATTTGGATATGTGGTCAGGTTGGGGCTTATAGCACCTCCCCCAATTAGCGTAAGGCTTTTTTAATTGTATCTGTGTGATAGACTGGATAAGTTCACAGGCGAACTTCTAAGTCTAGTTGTGGGTCAGG
The DNA here is from genome assembly GCA_900617895.1 of Haemonchus placei. Lineage (NCBI taxonomy): Eukaryota > Metazoa > Nematoda > Chromadorea > Rhabditida > Trichostrongylidae > Haemonchus > Haemonchus placei. The sequence continues at coordinate 16,763 of UZAF01016176.1, forward strand.
AGATCCCTTCAAGGTCACCACGTGCACGGCGCTTCCGTATTCAAAGTGACCTCCAGGGTATTTCCAGACGTTTTTCTCAGGATCAGTATGTACCTCCGAAGACACATTTTCGTTGGCCCACCCTGGATATGCTTTCAGTGTTACATCGCCAACAAGGGACCACCCAAGTGTAAGTATCCTCAAATCCAATCCATTGTGTACTTTTTTCAAGTGTGACTATTTGTCATGAGTCATATTGTGGTCGCTGAGGCTTTCCCGTTAGTGTTCCACATAAATTGCAGTTCATATTCAGCAGTTCGGCAACAAAAACTAAACAAGAGTACTGAGGGGATGGGATCAGTGAAATGTAACCCTAGGGACATTTTAAAGTTCAACCGTTGCCATTTTTTCATTAAAATTTGGAAAAATTAGAAACCAACTAGCAGCTAAAAAAGAAAATCAACAAAATTATAGAAATAGTCAAAAACGTGGATTTCCTCAATAGTAACATTTAGTTACCTCCGTTTAGTGTCCCTTTCTTTTTGTCAATGAAGTATCCCAATGAAGTGAAACGTTGAACAACTAGTAAACAGCACTTTTTGATGATCCTTCAGAGAATCTTATCAACCAACTCATTCTACAAGCCCAAATGTTTTCCTGCACAAAAGGACATCAAAGTTCCGTGAGAAAGTTCCCAAAAGACTTAAAATAAATCCTGAAGGCTGTCTGATTACATTCCAGTGTTTAACACCTTCAAGTTTACTTTTTTTTACAGTTTGCAATTACATTGACGTACCCTTTTTCAGTGGCTTTCAAAAAAGACCCGATTTTTGAACACTGGTCTAACATCTATCAAAAACGAGCCATAAATAAAAAAAGAATTCCACAAAATGACTAAAATAATATATAATTAATATAATAATATAATTAATAATAATAATAAAAATAATATGTCATATATAAACCTGGATGGCTTGGGTCACATTGGACTTGAAGAATGTGACGAGATCCACTCTTGATCGGTCACATCATGTCTACAAGATTGATTATTTTTCTCATTTTTATTTATTATCTAATTTCGGTTGTATTCATTTTATAATCTCAACATTTATTTTTGTTATTACTGCTAGTTTTGTTTTTTTTATATTACTTACTTTATTTTATTTTTATTATTTATTTTTTGCTTAACTAAATTCTTATACGGAATACAACTGAGCGATCGATGATAAATAAGGGCGGGAAATTCAAACAAATTACTCCTTACGCCAGAAAGTAGTAAGCTATTGTGAATGTCACGGAGCTACGAATTATTGCTGCAATTCCACAACGATTAGGTCCACCCCAATGATGGTATGCGCCGTGCACTTTAATCACTACGGTTTTCCCTTAGTAGAGTCAAAGCAGTGTACCAGTAGGGTACCACTTGTTCCCCTCACACTTCTTCTTTCGGTTAATCATGAATAGGCGCTGGCTGTCTACTTTGGGGGCCGCTTTCGCTCGTGTGCCTGAATTCGCTAACCTCTAGATTCGATTACGCTTCCTTTGAAAGAGCCCGTTGAAAGCCATTCAAACACTAATGTAGTCCCGACATTCTTCAATTCTTCTCAAAACTTTTGGACGTTAAGATCAGTCGAAATTTGTGACAAAAGGCAGCTCATCTGAACTGCATGTGTACTACCGCTACAGGTAACTACTGGTATCGCTTGATATCATTCGGGATCATTTCTACCCTTTCTCAGTTGTCCCACGTGCTTCGTCACGATGCCCTTCATCATGGGATGGATGTTTTCGAATTGTCTTCGTCGTAGTTTCTCTCAATGAATAGAGGAATGGTGGTGTCGTGTTCGGCAAAAGGTTTTCGAGTATTCGTTTTGCCGGTATCCTCCCATGGGTATTTTCCCCCTTTTGCAATGCAGCATGTCGTCCTCCTCATTCGCATATGTTAACGGTTCCAGGGGGAACTCTCATTCCTTTTCTTATTTCACCATATAATTCTGAACAAATCTTTGCCATTATTACTTTTTTACGGTACAAAAAACCTTACTGGTTTGATTCAGGCTGTCCCGTTTTTGCTTGTACTCCTCACATCCAGCTAGTTGTACTTTTGGCATTCAAGAGTTTTATTTTTTATGTTGATACTATCTTTATTTCTTTACTGAAACGAATTTTCCTTGAAAGCCAGCCATCATCTAATAAATGTGAGCTTATCTTTCTCCTATGCTTTCGTTTTGCTCCTTCTATCGCCCATGAAATCTGATTGCACTTCATGACAAGTTCCCATTCAACAGATATTTGGCTTGACGTCCCGTTTCAAACTAGTACATGTTTTCTTCTTTATCACGTTTATAGCTTGTGTCCGTTTTTTCGCTAACTGGTAAGCTACTGCTTTGAAAAAAANAAAAAAACGCTCCCATAAAGAGCTCAGCCAAAGTGGTGTCTGGTTCTGCTGGTCACTCTTTCTCAGTCTAGATCGACCATTGGAATCCTATACTTCCTCTTAACCACAAATGACTTCAACTTTCTATGGAACTTTAGATGTAAGCCAAAGTAAATCGATAGACTCTGGAATGCTAGTTGCAAATGTGTGGACGCCAAAATTGCTACCTGAATCTTTTCAGCAACTTCTCCCTCCCAAATCTTCCACATGGTAGCTCGTGAGTTTGCTTGTTACGAGCGCTATATTTTTGCATTCAGTGCTACATTTGAATCAGAGATCCTTTGCTCTAATTTTTGCATTCATTTGAACTATCCTGATTAAATCTATCATTCAAGCTTGTCGCAATTATTGAAAACGGAGTGGTTTGCACGTAAATTGTTTCATTTTGGCCGACGCTGCATTTCAAACATGCATGAAATACCTACACATCGCTGGTTTCTATATTTGTAACAAGCTTTTCAAAAGCAAGACATGCTTTTTCGATCAATTATCGTGAAAAACGTGCACCAATCTTGGCCGCGATCGCTCTATTGCTCGTTGCGATCAATCGATAATCGTGAAAAGCGTGCAAAAGTTTCAGCCTAGACTATTTTATCGCCCATCACTATGTGTTCCGTTCCTANTGTAAATTATGAATGACGCTTATTGAAAAAATCTGTCAGTAGCCTATTGGTGAAGGAAGGCTACTACCTACAAAGCGTTCCAGCTCTCTCAGGCTTTTTGTCCATCATCTTTTCCTTCTCTTTCATTCAGTTGTTATCGATATCGTTCTAATCTCCGATCTAGAGAGCTGTTGTATGGTACAGTACCACGGTACTACGGTACGGTGTACAGTAATTACGAAGAGTATAGTGTTACAGTGCTTACAAACGTGCTTCCTTCCAACTTTCGATCCGTCTCAGGAGAAAGGCTTGATTTTCCTGGACGTTGTTGAGATCCCAAATGTTTTGGGCGCTCCCCCAAGGGCCTGATTAGTTGGTATAGGTTATGCTTCGATTTATACCTTACTCAGGCACTAAAATCGGGCTGATAATGTGAATGAAAGACCATTTTTTGAAACTGTTCTGAAAAATCAATGGATAAGTCGATGTCAGCCGTTGCAGTGATCAATCACCTTGCAATTTCTCACCACCTTTCTGTGACCCTCTAAAGATCTTCATCTGTGGAGTGATGAGGTTTTAATGGGGGTTTGAGGTGGTGCTCAGCTTTCCTGGGGAACCATCTGAAGCTGCATTGATGTCATTCGATGGGAGCCTGACGTCGATGCCGTCATGATGGTCGTCAGCAATGAGTTGTTGCCGTGGGTGTAACTATGTGTGTGTGTGCGGGCTGCATGTGAGCGCTATGACAAAATCGAGCCGCCACACGCTTCTTTTTCGTCTTCTCCTCAACAAATGTCATTTGACATTTTGACGGCTCCCCTATGTATGTATGGGTGTGTGTTCAAATGGTTTTCCGAAAATTCGACGACGTCACAGGAGAAGTTGACAATAAGAGTTGTAGTTGTCGGCACATACGGCATGGACCTACCCAACAAAGTGACGACGACGACGACGACGATGACGATGACGACGACGAGGAAGATGACGATATTTGAATGTGTCCACACACATCTGCGTGTACATCTGATTCTCTTTCTCTCCTCTGTATCTCTTTTGCCACCCCGAACAAATTTGCATAAGTGAGCGGCACGATTGACTTATCGTTCGGAGGGGGACAGAGGCAGGGGACGGGGGAGGGAGGACGAGAAGAATGTGGGTGTGTGTGGAGTCCAAAGCAGCAGCACTCACATTCACGTAACGAGAAGCGACAATTTCACATCAATTTCCGAGTGTCAGTAAGAAAAGAGAACTAGTTATACTGAAAAGAGTACAAAACTTTTTAAAATCGATTACTTTATCACTTTTCATCGACCTACTTGTAGGTACATTTATAGTAGAGCTAAAGAGTAAGTGCATTTTTTGGGCATCATACGTGTAATACATGAAGTTCGTTCGGTCCTTCCACTGGGAACCAGCCCCAGAATTTGCGTATGTGTTCATGTAACCTGAACTCCGGAATTCCAAATTTGTTCTGAGCACAAAAAACGATATGTCCTAGAAGAGTCTCGTTTGGAGTATGGAGAACGACTGGGATAACTGCTATAGGAGTCCATAAAAAAGTAAAAAGTAGTAATTTTCGACCCCATGAAAGCAGCCAGCAGTAACCCGCATGAGAAACTCAACAGACCATGTTTTTACCAACATAAAGTCAGACAAAGATCGACGAGTAGTGGTAGAAAAGACGTCACAAGCCCCCCGCGAGGGGCAGCCAACAGGTGTTCCCGGGGCGATTCCAGAGGTTTGAGGATATATGTCTCAATCTGTTATGACGTACAATGATCGTGTATGGCTGGCTATGTGGGTTGGCTAGTTGAATTGGCAGGCAAGCTGCAGGTTGACGAGAATTGATGGGACTTGGTCAATTGGGACTTCCTACGTGAAGATGTCATTATGCAAGACGAAGGGCACGGAGGGCACATGTGCACACATAGCCATGGCCACCACCACATCCCCACACGACTCATGCCCACATACACCTTCAACAACCTCTCCTACCACCATCCCATCATCAATGGCCACCGGTCGATTTCAGAGCACCGAAGAAATGCGAGTCTCTCATAGCATTCTTCCTCAATGGCCACCTCAACGCTTTTACCACTTACATCCTCCTCTTGCAGGTGCCCACACTATCCACCTCCCCCCACTTCCCCCGTGAGACATTATGCATTGATGTAACGATGGATTCATTATGCTGGAACGAGAACGATGACGTCTTCTAATTCTGGCTCTTCCAATAGGCCAACAGGTGCCAAGGGCCCTAACTTTGGACCCCTCCGCTGATGCCTTCATTCCCATTAGGGATTCCATCGCGTCAACTGCTTATTCACTAATTATGCTGTTTACCCTCTACGGGACTGACCACAATCGGCCCACACCTTTATCCATTCGTTCTTGGGACTAATTTTTCCGCTTCAACGTCATCGCACCCATGCTTACGCATGTGCACATCTCTTGCAAGAGCTCCAAACTACCATTTCGTGCTCCTGAATTTACATAATGCCATCCTTTATGAAGTCTTCTTTCCCTCCGTTTACGAGTTCCGCTCTTTCGCTTTACGTCATCACTATAAACATAACTTTCAACAGTAAAACTATTTTAAATTAGTTTCAGGAGAATAAGTAGACAGATAATGGGAATGTGATGAGATCATTTACCCACAGACTTGTGCGGGTTCTGTTCAGGACAATTTCTCTGTGTTCCTTAGTCACGTGAGTTATTTTATAAATTGGAAATTCATCGATTTTTACATATTTTTCAAAAGTTCCCGTTTTAGAAGTTATGAGGTGCGCTCTATCAACACGGCATGGGGTGTTGTGAGAGGAGAACTGGTACATCCCGATGGAGCCGATCTGGCACCCGTCACACAGTTCCTTGGCGTACCCTATGGTGTAGCTCCTTCTGGACAGGTAAGCTTACGCTTTTTCCTCCAAAGATATTTCCCATTCCCGATATAAAAAGAACTTATTACTCATGCTGAGTGCAAACTTGTTACTTCAGCTGTATTATGCCCTATGGAGCAAGCCCTCACAGGCTTTTTTTCCATGACTTGCCATATTTTTAGTTCCGCTTCAACATGGCTATATCAGCTGCCAAATGGACCCATCTGCCTAAAGAAGCTCGAAGACTGGCTCCAGCCTGTATTCAAACGCAACTTCCCGAACTCAGCGAAACAAGGTCACGTTTCGATTCTGTCCACCATGCGATTTATTTCATTCTGAACCACCGTTCCAGGTTTTCGACTATTGCCCCTATAAGCTCCACTGTTGTCTCCCAAAGTTTATACATGATTAATCTGGAATGTCCAGATTTTTGTGAAGGCTATCTTGAAGTCGTTGAAGCTTCTTCTTGAATTCCTCTTCACACTTCCTTACCAAGGATTCCAAGAACTCAACAAAATCCAAATGGTCGTTTTCCTCGTGCTCGTCGTGCCCGAGCAGGCCGAGTGGATTTTCGGAGACTTTCCTGGAGAACTACCACTCCCTCATTTTGCTACTTGAGTTGTTTCTGAGATGGGTACCGTAAAATGAGACCAGTTCGATATTTTGCTGATTGCTAGGCTTGTCCAGAATGACAGTCTTGTCAATTGTCCGGGTTTGTCCCCTGAAAGTGATCGAAAATATGTATATGTGTATAACAATTGAAATGATGCTCTACTTACATGTACATGATTGTTTGTACATGATTGTACTTTACATGATTGTTTTTTTTTTGAAAATTTCCGATTTTTAGGGCTTTTAAACAAATGTCAGCTCAACGATTCGATTATGTTCACCGATTACTTCCAAAGCTAAAACTTCAATCTGAAGACTGCCTGTATATGAATCTATTCGTACCAGAACGATTAGGTGAGTTGACTTTAACCAAAGCCGTTTAGGATTACTGACATAGCCTTTTTTGGGGGCTATCAGAGCCCTGGGATTTCTCAGAAAATATTGAAGCCCACATGGACTCGGCACAATTTGGCAGTGCCCATGCCTTTTAATTGCTAATTATGTGAAGATACATCTCTGAGAAAAATAGCGGATTTCCGGTTTCCGTTTCTTTCCAATCGGAATCTTTTTCGGTGATCTTAGAGTTAAGGGTATGGGCCGAAGACCATTATAGTTCGGGTCGACTAAAAAACCGCGTCAACTAAAAGATCCAGGTAGCAGATGATTTATGGCTTCCATTGAGCGGAGGTACCTTTCGGGCGCCCACCTGCAGTTCATACATCATCGCGTCATGGGAATTACATGTCCCAGGCCGTGATCATTGTCAAGTATAATGTATGTAGTAATTATTTTTACAACTTCCCATTACTATTGTACTATAAGCTCCCATGGTCGATCAAATACGAGAGTGGAATAAAATGAGCGATGTTCTCCTGAAGTACTGAGAACCAACTCCATTTGCATAATAAGCATAATAATCTTTGTAGCTAATAACGTTGTCCCAAGAGTTCCAGCCAGTAAAGTCGAACACAGAGGGACAGGAAAATTTCGATCCCAAATCTTGCCACCTATTTCTGGCACGTACCGAACTTTTGATGAAATATTCAGTTTGAGCTTCCCACCTGATTAGAAGGGCCCAAGATCAACTACGATTCAAAACGGAAGTCTTTACTCTTCAGTTTTTGTCATAAGTTACAAAATCAAATAACAACTTAACTTAAGGTCCCTGGTCTAAAAAAAAACCTAGCCCATATTTCTCACCCGGAAGTGATATAAAACTTATCCCGGACGACTGACTTCTCTGGTTTTCTATAGCAATCCCTCCCTCCCTCTCTTCTTACCTACATAAACTCAGCACTTTATGTCAGCCATAATAATAAAAAGGATCTCACAAGGTTGGCGGGGTGGACAAAACTTTAGCCTTGGAAGGGACTCAAATCCGTTTTTTCTGATTGCGAACTGCGGCGAATTGATGCTAGTTAACGAAACATCAAGTCACTACTTAGAAAGGGTATGCAGTTGCTATACATTTACAGGTATGCCAGTAGTATGTAGTAAAGTATGAGACGATTCAAAACGGTAGGCTCACTGAGTTTAAGATGGTAGGAAATCGGGAAATGAGCTTAGTTGTAACAGTAGGCCAGGTTGAGCCGAGGAAGTTCGACCTTCCCTTTGTGCTCAATTCATATGTTGAACTCCATTGATACTTTCACTTTTTTGGTTGAACGGCAAACGTTTCAAAAACCTTTGAAATCGGATTCATTAACGACACTTGGTGCGCATCCTTTCCTCTAGTTTCTTGAGGCTATCCGAAGAATTCCATATTAGTGGGTGGATTTTTTATCATTTTCTTCCGCCTCTGGAGGACCAATTTCAATATCAGATTGTCTCAAATCTATGTAGAATGTTGTACAATCTCAATCACTACATGGTTTATGATGTTTCCCTTAATCCCTCCTCTTCTCTCCAGTATTAACCTGCTCAGTGCGCACTGTCCCTGAGAGCTGTCGCCATCAATTTCTATCTGAGGGGTCTTCTGCCGTAATCCTACCTCTGAGAGGTCCTACTTCGCCAGGTCCCTCCACCTTCTTCCTGGGGCTCCACTTCGTCGCTCCTTCTGAGCTTCAAACTTAATTGCTTCATTTATCGTTCTCGCCTTGGCCTTTTCAGTATGTGCCCATACTAACGCGGGCACTGCTCTCACCTTCAGCTGAACAGGGGCTGTTTGCATGGCCACCCTGATGAC
>UZAF01016176.1:30494-40530 GCA_900617895.1 Haemonchus placei
GACTGCATTTAATTCATTGAGTTCCCCATTCTCTTTGATACTATTTCATTGTTATTATTTTTATTTTTACTTATCTATTGATATTTATCTTATCTGAGGTTATTGAGCTGTAATCGTTTCAGTGAAACCGCCTACGGTGACTCCTTCTCCACCGATTGACAATTCAGCTGTGGCGACCAGTCAGTACAGTACGATGCTGTCCGTCACAGTAGCTGTCGGTTGTGGCCTTCTATTCCTGAATATCTGTGTATTCTTCGGTCTATATCGTCAGGTACGTTACTGTGTGAAATACTAATCCTTTAAGTAGTAAGTTTTTTGTTTTGTCATGTAGTTAATACATTTAGTGTGACAAGAATAAGCGATCAAAGAAGAAGTTGCAATTACAGTACCAGACCTACGCTTCGAATCAGGCGTCGGTTCCGGAACAGTACAACACCCTCAACTCACCGGTAATTTGTTCTGCCTGTAACTTCGACTAGACTAATTTTTACTTGAATCAGGCTCTTGTAAGTCAAGGTACTTTGCAGTAGGCGCATGACTGAACCAGACTCACACCGACCGCTTCTACAATGAGAAAGATTTTTCCCTCATTCCCTACCTACTGGTTTCTTCTAAAATGTCTGTGTCCCCAAAATTCTTCTTGGTCTCGTTTGAGTATAACAGATTTTAAGTGATAGGTAAAGATAACTGGTAATTACTAACAAATGCGATACTTTAACTCTGGCTAACCCAATTACTTTCTGCACGGTATTCAGTAATCTGTACTAACATGGTTTCTGAAGGCTTAAACTGTTCAACTAATCAGTGTTGATGAGTTCAGCTTTCACTAATGCCACCTCCACCGCCACCGATTACACTCAGTTCATCGGCGATGCATTCTGTGCCGGTGAACGATGAGATGTTCGAACGGCCAATGTTCGCTCCAACACCGTTGAGCAGCGGTGGAGCAGCGGATTCTGTCAGCAGTAACGTCATTCCACGGCATTCATTCCAGGAACAGGCATGCTACTTATTCTTATCATCAGTGTGTGTGCGTGTTTGTGTATGTGTATGTGCTTGACTGTAGACTAACCTTTCTTACTTACTGGTTGCACAGCTTCAATGGTGTCCTCGATAAAACTCCTGAACTATCATCCATAAAAACTAGTGTGTTGATGTACAGCGAAAGTCTCTTACTCCTGCTCCTGCATGATCCCCGTTATATGAACGAACCCGAAAATCGGTAACCCGGAAATCGGAAATTCGACTCTTTAGCTATCTTTAAGCTGAATTCTCCATACTGTCGCTACCTGTTGTCACTTTTCTCCTTCTTATTTTTGCCTCAGACAGTAGAATACGCGTAATAGTAACCAGTACCATGATCTAAACAGTGTATAAACCTTCTAAATGCTTCTGAGGGAGTACGAACTGTGCCAAAACTTCAGGCGACTACCCTCGGGAATTTGGAGGTGGCCTTTTCGTGAGATATCGCTGGGCCTGCATACGAGAGCTGCTCCCTTCAAAAAAATTTCATTGAACCCTCTCATTTTTTTAGCTGGGTAGAAAATGGTCCATGCCCATATCTGTGGCCATTTGCCCTGTTGAAAAAACTGTGCTATTCAGTCTCATAAAACTGCTAATAAGGGTTGCTTGGGTTAATTATTGAGCATATTCTCGTTTTATAAAGGTTTAACCAATTCAAACTTAGGACTAACGTTAGAAATTTAGAATTATTGTTGAGCCGATGGGCGTAGAGCACTCTGGGGGATCGGGGAAGGGAATAACTACATCCAACAGTGGAGTATTACTACCGTAATGACGTGGGTCGTGCTAGGAGCGCAGGAAGAGCGGTTTTTCTACAGCTAGCTACAGAATAGCCTACAGTTTTTGTTCAAAGAGCCTGTATATATCTTATTTTTGTTAACAAATGTAAACTTGAGATCTCAATTTCAATATTTTCACTTGTAGGAACCGCTCCTGTCTGCATCCCACAAGGCCGTGCGTGCCGGAGTGTCACCATCGTGTCCACGTCATGGTCGAGCAGTACTGTCATTACATCCGTCTCGAGGTAGTCTGACTTCATCCGGAAATGCACCCACACTTGAGGAAATACAAGTCTAGCTCTGGTATCAACCCCGGTCTTTGAATTGTTCTCGCATTTATTGTTTATTAGCGAGCCGTTCGATTCGCTTCATCGAAATTTTTTAGATAAACTTTTATTGTTTAGCTTCTTTTATGAAGAACTTTTACCTGGTATTCGTATGGCTCATTACAATGTAATAGTACTACTTACTTTTATAGACATATAAATTCATCATCCTTTATATGACGATCTCTCTTTTTCCATACTGTGCCTGTACTGGGTATTTTTTATATGATTTTTTTTTGTTTCATCAATACGACAAGTTTGAAATATCGGCTTGTAACATATTGAGTCTTTCAATATATCATGGTCACATCATGCACATGAAAATTTGTATAAAAGAATATATTGTTGCAATAAAAGTGATGTTAGTATTCTTTTGACTGGAAATGCTACTGGTTATGCAAAAGATACGAAAATCGCATGAAAAAAAGTCCGTTTAAGATGTCCTTTTTGAACGTTCATAGATTTTTTCGAGAAACCAGCCTTTTAACAGCCTTTGTCGCGAAATGAAAATAGAACTTCCTGTATAGTTCAGAAATTGGCTTTTCAGAAGCTCTCATCCGTAAAATGCAGATGTCCCCATGATTGTATGATGTTTTGACTCTGTAACCCTAACCCTACTCTTCAAGGACTGTGCGTGCACGGCGTTCAGGACAATCAGGGAGTGATGTGAACCTCTTCCTAGGAAAAGGCGCATTGGGTAAGGGGTCATGATCGAGGGTATAGGGTAGGGCGGTGGCTGAGTGTGTGTCGCAGGACTCACTACAGTAAATCCTGTCTGGTTTTATGCTAGAAAAAGAAAAAAGAGTCAAATAAAGCAAGATCAAACCTTGCTTTCACGGTTGATATCAGCTGATTTGGAAAGGTCTCGAGGACCAGGATGCAGAGAGAGTGTGGGGGCGAGAGGGACTAGAGGACATCAATAACCGAATCACTTGCTCCGAGGCACAGGTCAGTCGGATGCGTATCATGGAGCGCTGTGGAAGATGCCTTGGCATGTGAGTGGACTCTCGCAAAGGTTGTGTGCGATACTATCGCCGAGTAATGGGGTCACGCCGTTCTCGCGACCCGCGACCCGCGACCCATTGCGATTAGGATTCACACCTTCTGTCGTGTGCATGCAATGACACCACAGTAGTGGGACTTCAAGGGGGAGGCTTCGTTACCCGTCTGGGACTTTGGTTCGTTTTTCCTCTAAATTCTTCAGTCCGTGGGTGAGTTTCTTTTTAAGATATGTTTCCTGCGATTTTGATCCTCATTTTCTGACGACGGAGACGAAGTGATCCCAATTACTGGGAATAGTTATCATGAAATTAGCCTTCACCCATGCCTCGCAATGTTCCGCCGATAGCGTCATTCTATGCGCAGTCGCAGCCACATTATGCGGCGTGACCAAATTATCCCCGCGATAGAATAGCACGTTCACCCTCAATCATGACGGATCCCTAGTGTTTCTCGTGCTTCGCCAGGGAAATACGGTATCGCTGGCTTATTGATTGGTTTTTTTCAAACTTTAGCTTATTTCTGATCAAGGTTGATTTGTCTATATCTTCCCCAAAAAGGGGCACCTCGACCCTTCAGGAACCTACTCTCTTGCCGGACCAATCATTAATATGAAATTAATTTTTGGCAGCTTCTTTGAAGACCAGCAATTTTTTCTTCAGCTTTTCGATTAATTTGGCTATGGTTGATTTTCGTACATACATTTGGAATGTTTACAATCAATAATAGACTTCAATTACTGTATTTAACAGTTGCGCCTTTGTTTTGCCCATGAACAACACTTTGTTTATCTCTTGATATTTAACTATATGATCTGCGTTTGTGATTTGCTGTTGCAGTCATAGTTGCCACCCATAGATCGAGGCGTCTACACCCGAAATGAGTATTAAAAAAGTTGAAATATGTGACCGAAAGTCACTGTGCATATACAAGTATGGCTACAGTAGGATACATGTTACGGCAGACAGTTGTCAGATTCCGTCTGGATATAAAACTATCTAAGGGCTTGGTTGAGCATGATTCAGCAGTTTTTAAGCGTAGGAAACCACGAAGCAGTCTTCTAGCATAGAACCGTTCAAAGGCATGCCGAGTAGGTCAGCTTAATGAGAAATAGTTAGTCAACCACTTAATACCAATAATTTTCACAGTGCTGTTGCGCGCGGGGTCAGAGGGTGGCGCTAAACATGAGCTGGCAGCGAAGATTGAAATATCTTGTTTGTGATTTAGAACTAAAACAAGGCTTTGAGAGAAGAACGCTTGAAGTAACTTCGTTTTTTTTTGTTGAGAAATCTTCTATTTTTCAAACGCTAATCCAATGTTATTCCCTCATCAAATCAATTATCGATTTTTGCGCCAACCCGACAATCCAGTCTAGCCGCACTCTATAATTCGAATCAGTCTGGTACAAAATGCACGGTTTTGTAATAACCAGACACCTTCTCTGCAAGTTAACGATTTCGATCTTGTACATTCGTTGAAGCTGTGTAACGCGGCCCAAGTGAATTACTGAGTGGCTAGCTACTCAACTAAGAACACAATCAAATAAAAAATACCGTCCAGGAACCCACAACTTACACAAAAGCTATACATGAATGATTGTTCTGAACAGGTAACTGTTTGCACCTTTATTTGGGCGTCAATCTATCACAAAAACTCGATTGGGAACGTGATAAGGGAAACCAAATTGGGGGTGATGATCGAGGTGGTAAAGTTCTAGGGCATCATCGAGAGACTGGGAACGTAGGGCAACGGGGTGGCTGGTGGGCGAAAAGGCAAACGCTCTCAGATGACATTGTATGGCGTAGGTGGAGCGGCGGATAACGACGAGCAGAGCTGATTATATTCCTGGCAAACCAAAACGGCTACGTACAAAAATGTCTACTTTCTTCCGGAAGGAATAAAGTGAAAGTTGTCTCCTCCTTGTGGTGACGCCATATATTCGGCTAACGATAGTCCCATAGACGCTGAAATGAGATGGCATAAGTATAATAGATGAGCTGAAAATAAAATGCAAATGATGTTAAAGATTTTGACGACATCGAAAGGAAATTTCGCTTTATTTTCGCATAACTCTGTGAATTATTTTCGCATTTATATGTACGATTATAATGCCATTCTTTTATTTTGGTGTAGGTGGTGTAGTGGCAAGAGGCGCACTATTATTGGCATGGTGGGGGATCGAATTACGGGTTGATATTCGCCCAGGCCTTCCAATCTTCCCATGATTTGGACTCCATTAATTGGTAACAGACTCGTCGGGGAGGATAAGCACTGACTTTACATCGGCTGACCACCACAAGTCATTGTATAGGCTGAATATGTATGTACATGCATTCAAGCTACCACTATAATTCTGAAGGGGAATCGAATGAGGCTCAAAACGGGATTGACTGGCTTACAAGATTGGCGAGTTATGGATATAACTTCGCCTCGAACGGGACTCGAACCCGTACTTGCGCTTTGCGGGCACCGTGCTCTATCCGTTACACTACCGAGACCCCTCTTGCCCTCGTCTTCTTAATGACCTATATACCATAGCTTATCAGCAGTCACAACGCGTTGAGCCGGTCTGCCGATATCAGCGCTAAGCTGTAAGCTTTTACTAGTTATAGCTTGTTTTGACTTGATGTTTTGTCAACTGCTATTATTTCACCGCAGTTTGCGTTCCGAAAGTCCCACAAGGTTGCAATTTGTGGACAAAACTTCTGTCTCGGACGGGACTCGAACCTGTACTACTACTACCGAGACCCCGCTTGCCTTCGTCTTCTTAATGGCATACTTACTTACTTGTAGCTTTTTCTTCTCTTACTTTGCCTACCCGTTATACGATAGAGAATGCAGGAAGGTTTACTAGTGGGAGGTTCTAGCACAGGTCTCGACTTTACAAGAATAATAAACTTACGACTTCGTTTCGACTTCAATAATACCGTTCGGTATACTCGTGACATAAGCTGATCAATATTTGCATCCTCAACCTGAAACGAGAAGGTCTTCATATTGCTCGGAATCAACTCCTTCCAAAGCTGGAACGAACTGATCTCACCCCATCAGCCCATGCGAATGCATTCAGGATACAAGCTAGAACGAGAACTGCGAACATTGTCCACTTCATCATTGTTACCTGGAAGTTACTTTTGAAAAATGTATAAAAATTCTTGCAGCTACGATTTTTCCGCAGAATATTTCAACCAACTTCTGCTACTGATTCATATAGAAGTACGGAACCCGTTTCAATGAAGAAAGAAAAGGAAAAATGAGGTGTGCCTAAGTTACGGAGTGTCACAGCAGATGTCGAAGTTTGGAAGTGCCTTAATGAGGGGGTAAAAGATGCGCTGACTGGTCCCCTCCCATTTCGACCCGTGCCGTCGTCTTTCCCGGTTCATTGCATCCCATGTCCTCCGAAGCAACAATCAAAGTCTCTTCTCATCAGACGAACAAAATCCTCCAATTAGACTCAACTTCTGTCGTCATCGCCCTTTTTTAAGAACCTCGAGAAGAGAAAAACGCAAACCGCAACGTCATTTATGGAAAAGCGGGATTTCCGATACTGAAGGAAAAAAAATCTTCTATATTGGGGTTATCCCGATTGGGAACGGGAGCTTCTGAGCTAAATATCTTAGAGAAACGACGATAACTAAGAGACTGACTGAGCTAATAGAATGCTATAAGTGAATGAGTCGGGGGGAGGTTTATATAGGAGATGTTGACGTGATTAGTTAGCCGAAACACATATGGGTCCTTTGTACGTGGATATGGCCCATATCTAATGATAACTCAATTAAACACCCGATTGCATAAGCGTCAGCAATATCTCTCAAAAATATATATTGTATGGGTGTTCATAGGGAAAATTGGGGAGCTCAGCAGTGGTTGCTAAGATTCCCGTTTTAGCCATTACCAAATGCCACTACCGCAAAGAACTCGTCCATCCTTTTTGTACGGATCGATAAACGTTCCAGGGCATTTCTGTCGTACACATTCCTTTCAAGACTGACGGAAAAGAAGTATTTGGGGCATCATTTGAAATTTTTCAAAAGCAGTAGATGAAAAAAGAACGATGTTTTGCCTTTTTTCGATAGAAAAGGACCACCGCCCTTTTTTTAAATGAATGTTTTACGATATAGAAGAACATGAAAATTTATTGAAAACGACTCAAATGGCCTGAATGAATTCCAATGGTAGCGTGTTGAGAATGAAACATAACAAGCTGCCCGTTTTGCTATTTACATTGTCTCAGACGTACTGTGGATATCAAATTTTATGATGTCACAATTATTTTAGAACAGCTGTAAAAATTGTTTTGTCAACGGTGGCCAATCAATAGGTGGACAATGAAAGACCAGTTTTGCAAAATTCATTCCCCTAAAGCAATTGACATAGAAATATTTTACGGATAAGGTTCAGCTCGTTAGAATTCTGGGGAAAAAGGGACTAGAGAGGAGTAGACGGTTTTTCGGGATTAATTCAGAGGCGGTGGATTTCTAAAACTGCCTCGTATGAGATCAAGCGGCACTGAAAACTTTTTTTCTTGAAAAACTGTTTTGAATAAACTTTGAAACTGGACTGAAAACTAAAAAAATAAATTTTTTAATGGATGAACTCAGCAGAATTTATGAGTTCTACCGTATATGAACAAGCAGCCTAGAACGGTTACCACAAAGGCCAGAAGTGAGCCGAAGAACTTGACCTAACTTGTTCAGTTAGAGGTACTACTGCGAATCTATACAGTAGTTTTGTAACCTCGTCTGAATGGTTACAGAGAGGGTATAATCAGTGTAGTACTTCTTTCAGCACCTGAGGGAATTACAAGGGCTAATTTCTTTTATTTGAGGTTAATCCTAATCATAAATTCATTAAAAGTGACGGAACGTGCCTTTCATTATTACCGAACTTTTACGGTTTCATTAGCATTAGTGACGTTACTCGAGTAATGGTAAAGTTCACTATAGGTACATTAGACTTTACTTTAACAAGTCGAAAATTCTCGATAAACACCAGACATTCATTATCCTATGACCAGAAGCTTGTTCAATCTACAGGTGGAATGGGGCTCTTACGTAACAGGTTTATTTATCAAAACGGAGTAATGCTGCAGTACAGATCAGACGACTTCAAAGTTCATTGAGAAGGTCATGTCCGAGAAACAGTATGAGGTTTCCATAGTCCTGTTACTTTACTGGAATGATTCCTTTTTGCTGGGAAGTACGTACATCGTTAAGACATTTGCCATTCAACTGACGTCAGTGAATAAGCGTTGATTTATTGGTGGACAAACTTCGAGACCCATCTTGTGGGAAAGCAGATTCCACAACTGAGGACAAAGTCCCCGTTTAAGCAGAGAGTACTTAATTTTGAAGCTATTTTTTATAGATTCATATCGTTTTTCAAAAAATACTGGAGTTAAAATTTGCTGGGGAAGTGGATACACAGACTTTTATATAGACAGTCTTCTGTGGCTTGCACAGAACGAATTTACTAACAGTTTGTGGTTTTGTGTCCCAAGTACGAGTCATAATTCCGAGAATAGGAGGTCTTATAGGTCTCTATCTATATGACTAAGACAAGCTACTATAACAACTGAGACTTACCATTAAAGATAAAGTATCCGCAGAAAAATCGCCAAAAGATTGATCAGCACAAAGTGAGTAAGTAGATGATCGATTCTCAGAAGGTTCTGGACTAACTCCCAGAGTATCGGCCACCGCGAATGCAAATTAATCAAAAATGTTCGGATTTTAATACGCTGAATCATTTCCGATCGAACTTTTCTTATAGTCTCCGAACGCAACATAGTTTAAAAGAGGGCGTCTGCTGAATAACTATACCGGAGCAGTGCTTGAAGCGTTGAAGAAAAGCTTCTCCAAACTTCCTCTTCAGAAATTTCTGTTTCATATGCCAAAATATTCCATAGGAAGACTTCCCATGCGTACTTTATAATGGTCATAAAATGCTTCAAAAAAGACGTCCCCCCCCCCNTTTTTTCCACGTAGACGTTTCTCAATACTTCTAACCTTTGGAGTCTTTTCCCACCTTTCCTGTTGGATCGCCCTCATGAAACCTCATGAAATTCAGCGTGGTAGATCGAACCAGTTCAGTTTCCTTCCCTACTCTCTGGATACAACAAATTATCTAGTATTTGGTATACTTTTGCTATTTTTAGTATTTATTATTTTTACCTGTTTTAGTATTCAGAAGCCCTTAACTACAAAGTGCTATAATATGAATCCGATATATACTGAATGGTACAAAGTTTCTAATGCTTACGGTTTCATTTTACTTTTTACAATCATATGGATTGTATGAGAGGAGCAGCTTCGAGCTCTGGCGACCAATTTCAAATTTCAGCGGCTTTATTATTTAGCTATTATCGCTATAAATAGTTATTTTCAAAACAAACTGCCTGAGTGTTCACATTGACAGGTGTGGCTTGACTAATCATGCTCGAGAAGTTATTTTTCGTGTTTATTTTAAATCAAGCATGACAGAAGAGGGATAACCAGATGGGTCAAGACCTCGCTAAAAGTCATTATTTTCTACGAGCTCTTCAGGGCTACTTTAATAAAATTATTAAAAATAAGCCTGGTCAGATGTCGGTCGATGTGTGATCCTTAGTATTATTGACCACAGATGACTTATGAGGGACAGGATACCACAATTCAGAGAACTAGTTGGATAAATAGCTTTAATGAAAGAAAAAGTAAAATAGGATTAGTATCTAGGAAAAACTTTAGTTAGGAGGCAGAAGGTAACTGCTACCATCAATTACTACTCATTGGGAATGAATGAGCCCTTTTTTACCTTTGTTAAATGCCTTTTTATACAAGAGTTCCATTGAAGTCTTAAGGGAAGTGGCCCATTTAGGAACAGGGTCTAAAGGAACGATGAAGTGATGGACGTGGAGGAATAAAG
>UZAF01016176.1:58459-73917 GCA_900617895.1 Haemonchus placei
AAAAAACAAAACAATAGGCAGTAAATAGTCGTACCTTCCATCAAGTGGTGTAGGTGGAGGTGCTCGTGGTTTCGGACTATCCAGGCAGTCCATTATTGAAGGACGTGTAATGATGATGTTCGGTGTCGTAGAATTAGGAAGTGCAACGTGGTCACTCAAACGGCTTTTGGAACCTTCGTTCCCCATTTTGACCCTGGCCATTGGAATTGAAAATCAACGAGGGAAGAAGGAACATTATCACAAAGAAAAAAGGCATATTTTTTCAATGAGAAGCTACTACTGGCTGCAAAACGAGTTAGTGAAATTCGGGGGAAATCTTGGACAAGGTTTTGAAGTTGGTGAGGTTAACACTTCAATTTGATAGGAGAGTAAATCGGATTCGAGCCAGTGGTCAGAGAAAAGTGCCCAAATGTGTGTTAGGCTAAGTGGTCATGCTCGGACTAGATAGCACTGGGCGGAAACTTCAGTTATGCACGCTACGAAGTACAAAGCCACAGGTTATTGCTGTATGTATTTGGGTGGACGAGATTCAACGTCTATCGATCCTGAAATTCGGGACGGCGTTAAGTCGGGGGAGATTACGGTTCAATTCATGACATCTATGCTACTTACTATGCACGACAACCGGCTAACATCGAATTTTATTCGTTCCCAACCAAGTACAGTACTGAATGACTCATACTACCACTCGTGGGTGGACGATTTGTAGGCAAGTTCATGGATGGTCAAAAGCATCGGAGATTTGGTATTATTTGCTCCGTTCCGGGCAAGAGGAAATGACTTCAGAGGTTGTTGTTCTGTGCGAAAACAAACCATATCGCTTCAGTAATGCTGCACAATTACGAAGGATTATGGCGCTGCGGACAGCTGAATCTGGTTAAAACAGTTGTTGAGGGACTGTTGTACATTGGAACTTGTTCTGTCCTTTAAAAAACCTAGACAATTTCTCTACAAAATAATGAATTGATAGGGATACCTGCCTCCACAGATGTTTGTGATAATTGTCTTTTAAAACCCCTAAATTAGGCTTTGACAGATTTTTTCATGTTTTGATGCCTTCCACTCAGCGAGAAGTAGAGACACATCTACTGGCCACTCAACCTCACCTGTGGTTTGAGGACCACGTACGAAGCCTGACTACACTGCAGAAACTCAATCAGTTCATTACTTGGTTTAAGGGGAGGGAGATCAGAGTAGCAAAATGATCTTTCATGTTACAGGAGATCACGAACGTAAAGAAGTTTTTCGTAAAGAAGGAGGTAGTAGAACGTTGCAGAGCTTCTGCTCAGCCAAGTACAGCTGTATTGTCTAAGTAAGGGTTCGCTTTGCATCATAGCCTCTATTTCTTTTTCATACCGTATTCATAGGGAAGGGTCCTGATACGATTGCTCGAGGACCGGCACACTCGGTGACCTAGTTTGGACGTTATGTAGGCATGTGATGACTCATGTTACGCTGTCTCGTTATACTAAGCCGAGTAGGTAGGTGAATGCATTTGCAGAAACCTCAGAACAGTTTACTCTAACTTTCGTCAGACTATGAAGATTGTCAGATTCGTAAAAACCACAGAAACCTCTTACGTGACTATTCATAGTTCAAAAAGCGTTATCTCCAAAGATGCTGACGAGTATTTCTGGTCAGAGTTTCATTAGCACGACAATCACTGCTACTCCACTGAACAGGCCACACATGTTGATAGTACTAGGATAGGTTCAAATTTGAAAAGGAGAGTGTAAACCCCCTTTTCAAATTTGAACAGCACTCACAAAACGTTTTTTGTTACTTACAAGTTTACAGTCCTCAAGACTCACAATCAGACCTAAAAATGCGAATTTTCAACGAAAATGTAGATGTAAGGATTTTGCATTAGCTTAGAATGTTTTCAAGCTTCCATGCAATCGCTTTATAAGGACCTGTTTAAGACAAACGGGGACCTCCTCCTTTGCTTATTTTTCCCTATATCGAATCTTGTGTTAAATATGTAGGATTTGCTCTTTTCTCAGCGATTCTGTGCAGGCCTCGTTCCGAAGTTTTGAGGCAGGGCTTCGAGGCCGTTTTCATGGAGGCCCCCGTTGGGTTGAGCAAAAACGATTTCTTGACAACCTTTACTGAAATTCCGTTTCGAGGGTAGTGAGCTTGCCATTACAGTAGCGCAAATTGCTAGATCCCAATCGGTTTCTGCTAATGCTGCGTTTGTCGGTATTGTAAATAAAATAACAAGAAAATATTTATGAGATAGTACATGCATGTGTATATTTGATTGGTTTCTTTTCAACGGTTTCCTCGTCATACGCTTCTCTCAACTCCTGGTATCCGTCAATACTGTTTACGTTTTCATCTGAAAAAAATAAATCTGATATCAGCGACTGGATACAAAACGATTAGTCATGACTTGTTGAATACTGATTAGTGTGAAGTGAGGAACATTCCAAAGAAATACTTTCCTCGCAGACTATTTTTGGAATTTCCCGTTTTTTCGTGGTATTTCCATGTATCTCCCGTTCCTATGACAAGTGTAACTTCAGATTCGTCCTCAGCGTTTTAAAAACTCACCTCTTTTGGTTTGAGTAACCTCCCATATGGAGCGCTTATAGCTTCTCAATAGGAAAAAAGTATTCATTTCTCCTTTTCCTTTGACCGGGATCTTTCCACGCGCCTCGAACTCGAATCGGCCGGTCTGTAGAGCGCATCTGAAACATTACTACTTAAGTCTGACTGACATCTTCTAACTGACATCAAGTTTTTTTTTAAACAGTCAGCATAGGACTGATATTGTATTGACTCACGTAACAGCATTTTCACTGCAGTGTATTCGGCCAACGGGACTGTGACTTTCCATACGGGACGCAGTGTTTACTGTATCACCGAAGAGGCAGTACCTAGTATGAAAATCCACAAATTGAAAAATAATCGTAATGGATATCACAATTTGATGAACTTCTTACCTCGGCATCTTCGCACCAACAACCCCAGCGACCACTGGGCCAGAATGGATACCCGCTCGAATATGAAGAGGGCTGCCAGAAATTGGATCTGTCACATTGCGCGCTTCCATCAGCATACCTGTGAACTGATTTATTACTTTGATGTTTTGTTTAGGAAAATAGTTGTAACAAGTTATAAGCTTATAATATCAACTTGCTTTCAAAGCACTCTTTAAAGCTCATCTTTTAGTGCAAACTACTGGATCGACGTTCATAGAAAAATAGGTGTGTTAGCGTAATGCTGGAAAGTGATGAGTGACGCAACTATTGGGAACTTATCCAAAATTATTTTGTGGGCGGGGCTGCTTCAACCATGGCGCCTTCTCCATTGGCTGATTTCTATTTGTCGTAAGCAATTGAAAAAAAATGGTTCTACCAATAGGATCGAGAGCATTGCACATGCTATGGATATGTATTGCTATATGTTATCTGTACTCATTTTTCCAGAAATATCAACTCTGTTGAGCATCGGGTTATTTCTCGAAACAAAATTACACAGCAGCCCTTTTTTTTTCAGGAGAGCACTCGATCACTGTGAAGCTAATTTCAAAAAAACAATAAAAAATAACCAACCGTCTGCAAAGGTTCCGTGAATTGTCTCATTACTAGTTAAATCAGTACCGCTGTATAGTAGTTCGAAAGGTTTCGCAGGTGTGAATTAAAAGTCAAAGATAGATCTTCTAAGCAACTGCACTTCAGTCCCAATGAGGCTCTCATTGGCTTACAAGCAAAACCGAGAGGATCTAGTCAGTCATCGTGGCAACACATGGTACCAAATCGTTTAGCTACTGCTTGCTATTCTGCTCAAGCCGAGCTATACTTCTCCGCTCTGAACTATGTAGTAACAACGTAGCAAACAAAACCCAGAGCGAATCCTCACAATCGTTTTTTATTCAATTTTTGCTGTTCCAAAATTTTGCTGTAAGTCTTTGGTCATTTTGCTGCGCTAAGCTGAAAATGACTCTCTCTGGAATTGGGAATTTCGGAACGATGCCATGGCTTCCCCGTTTTTCATGTTTGACATTACTGTTTAGCTACTACCAACACAGACCTAGTGCCAAGTGACAGATGATTTCACAATGGTCCTCGACAACATCAGGTATTCCACCAACGGACATGTAACTGTCGCCCACAGTTTCTACTTTGTAGGCCTGCAAGAGAAACAATTTTTACAGTAATCAATTACTACCGAGTGACCTTAAAATTTACCTACTTTCTGTAGTTCAACTAAGCGATCAAATCTTGTAAAAAGGTTATTCAACAAGTGGACAACGTCTTTTGGCTGGCACACCGGCACAATTTGTTGAAATGAAGGCACATCGGAAAACATTACTGTTGCTGACTCGTACTCTCCTGAAACATTACTCACTTGTTAGACCGAGTTAGACAGAAGAAAGTGGCAATCCCTGTGATGGTTCTCAACTCACGAGCATCAACAGTCTGACCACGTTTGAGCTGTTGAGCGACTGATGCCGGAAGCATTTCACTCAGTAGAGCATCTGTTTTGGCTTTTTCTATTTCCAGATCTTTGGCCATAAGTTCTAATTGCTCGTTGTTGGCTTCTAACTGGAGGCTAAGAAAGTATCTTTCAAAACTACAATACGCATTATACGATAATGTGGATTGGCCAAGAAGCTGTTCAAAAGACATAGACAAGCAAGAAGTTCGGCAGCAACGCCTCTCTAGGAAGCTCCGCCTCTAAGTGGATGTGCAAAAGTGTCGATAGGAGGCCGCAACTCATATAAGGAAACGTTGCAGTCTTTCTACAATTTTAATCCTCACATGCCCTGAATCCGTTGGATAGCCAAGCTTTCATACTTTTGATGAAGTATGTACTAGAAGCTTATCTTCCGTCCTCGAATCCTACTGCTCAAATGCCGTTTCAATAGAATTCACTTTTGCGTTACAGTAAAATCCTCACTTCATTTCCACATCACTGAGGCGTTGCTGATTGAGGAGAATCAGATCCCTGGTAGCATCATGTAATGGAATAGCGGTAAGACGCATACCAAACTGGAGTAGTTCGGGAATGGAGGTAACGTATGGTGAGCACAAATATAACACGTGACGACCTCAAGTTACCATTTACATTATTGCAGTACAGCCAGGATCTTCTTTGCATACAGTGATATATTTGACTGCAGACATCACAGAGTATGTACGGAAGCAACTGAGAGCACTTTATGAATTACAGATTACCTGTAGATAATAGCATCATTTGACCCTTCAGCTTCAGGTGTTGACTCTGCGTCATATGGTCAGTACTGCTGTCACTGTCCCCACCAGCTCTAGAATAGCCGGAAATCATTGTTGTTACATCTATCAACTGGTCAGTGAGTGCTTTCGAGTTCATCGACGTACGCTGTTTCAACCGACGACTGACCGACCGACGACCTTGCCGGCCACGCGTTGACAACGCCTGACACCGATCGATACCGTTAACGCGGCTCGGAACGCAATTCCTCCTGCGTTGCCAACGCGTGGCCAGCAATGCCGTCTTTCGGTCGGTCGTCTGTTGAAACAACGCACGGTGCTGAACTTTGTAAGAATCTAATGTTACTTTTTAGCTTTTATAAAATATTTGTAATGAACCCGACGAGCTTCAAAAATGACTATTGGTTCATATTCCAACTTCGGAATGGTAAGAGTTTTCTCCCGAAAAAAAAATCACAAGGAAATATTCAAACAAACCCTTCCATTGTCTGGCTGTTACGTTTACCCACACTCCGTTGGAATTCGATTGGTGTCGTCTTTACTTGTAAAACAAAAACAGCGTTAATGAAATTACAAATTGAATCGAAATCTAGAGGAATCTGTGGACGATTGATTTCAAATATTCGGATCAGTGGAGTGCCAGGAGCAAGCAGATCTCGTGGTACATAATTGCTAAATAACGGTTACATATTGGTCATAGTAACAGGTAATGAAATTAGGTAAATTTCCCATACTAAAGTTCTCTTCCGGCCTGTACAAGTTTGCAATCCTGATCCACCACGAAATGATATGGAAACGTTGAAATGAAATCCTCGTTGGTCAACCGGATTTTGAAGTCATTTCCTTGCGGCGGACGAACTCCAACATTTCCAAGCGTTTCCAGACCGGAGCCATTGGGATGGAGTGGCTGGAATACAAACAATATACCTTGTGTGTGTGAGAGAAACCGACTGATAGCTCTTTTCAATTTTCATGGCGGTAT
The DNA here is from genome assembly GCA_900617895.1 of Haemonchus placei. Lineage (NCBI taxonomy): Eukaryota > Metazoa > Nematoda > Chromadorea > Rhabditida > Trichostrongylidae > Haemonchus > Haemonchus placei. The sequence continues at coordinate 64,640 of UZAF01016176.1, forward strand.
TCTGCCCTTGTGTTTCTTGCCTGATGTTTCTGAATGGAGATGAAACACGTCGAGGATTAGGAAAGGGAGAGTCTGGTGGACAGTAAATTCTTGCCAGCCTTATGAAAGTGAGCAACCTCTTCCATTAGAAATTGTTGCATCTCTGAGGCATCGATGAATTGATTTGCAGGATAAACTGTGCTTTTTTGAATAGTCCTGAACCCGATCTCCTCATCGGTGGACCTTTCCCAGCCCCCACCGGAACATCAGGTGCACACTCGGCCTGATCCCGGTCACGTAGTCAAGTAATCCCCTCGCGCTCAGGGCAGGGCAGAAAAATGTCAGACTATCTTTCCTCTTTGACACAACTAATGGTGGTACTTACACCACATAGATAAGATTAATGATGATAGTTACAATACACAGATCTACAGGTGACAGGTAATACTTGTAAAATACCGGCTGTTACCCGAAGATCATATTGTTATTACTCACTGGATACCAATGAAAAGTGGTCTGAGGTGCCCCATCAAACTCCAAGGAATTCTTTAAGACGATCAAACCTTGATTAAGAATATGACGTGTTCTTCGATACGTTCGCCTGTTGCCATTTGAACGCTTCGTTGTGTTCGGCCAGTGATGGCCAAAGCAACATCCAACTCGAACACTCGCTTTGCAGCTTCTTTCAGAACGCCTTAAAGGAAATCACGTTGTACAATATTAAAATATAAAAATCACCAAAATTCACACTAAATTTTATGTGGGCATGGACTGCCGATCCACTACTTCTTGCTAAAAATTAGTCAACTATAATCTTTAATAACGAACCGCTATCATTGTAGCTTTTCTAGTTGTTATACCCCGTTGAGCCCGACACTATTTCATTGCCGAAAGCCACGTGGTGGTGCGTAGTAACAATTGGTAGTACTTTCATCCCACTTGTTCACAGTCCCCTGAGATCCCTTCTTATAATTTAACCCAATTGTAAAAGTGGCAGTAGCCCTACTTTGTTCCGTAACCTTTACTTGAGAATTTGCACGTTCAAAAGTCAGAACCTCAAAGTGTCCGAGCCCCATGAAAATTACTTGCTGTGGAAATTTTTCGCAATAGTTACTCAGCACCTTTTACAATTGGATAGAGTCCCGGCCTTCCAGTGTAGTAATGTAAAGTGATACTGCCGTCAGGGTTGTCTTCACACCGAAACGACGGTCCACGTAGATTAGCTTTGTATACGACGTGATCGATGAAATAATGCAATGAGTCCAAGTTGTCCAGGAAACCCTGAAGTAGTAGTTCATTTCGAACAAAGGGGAAAGAAAATATTTTTTGGAGACATCTTCGAAACTTCACCAAAAAACTTTCTATAATTCGGGCTGATGGAATCCTTTGCTCGATTGCTGTTTGATTCGGCATCCAGCCAGATAATCTGTTTTAAAGAATGCAATCGCGGAATACGTCGAAAGTCAATACCTTCAAATTCGGGCTCATCGAACGAATCAATTCGTCCCAACCGATTTCCATAGTGTATTCGATGAGAAATCCACCATACATCTCCCATACTTGTTCTCGGGTCATTTCTATGAAAATATTGACAAAAAGGTTAAATTATGACTGACTGGGGTATGAATGAAAACCTTACTTGCGGTTACACTAACTGCGTCTACAAGGATGTACGTGTCCGAATCCGAGTAGTAGTGATTTACTATGTTCTCCTTCCCTGGTTCAAAACCTGCTCTCAATCTGAAAATCCAAATACTCTGCATTACCTTCAAACAGATCAGAACGCAATCCTACAAACTTTGTAGTAATAATCTAAAGGTTCTGAATTATTCCTTACAAACATAAATTCTCTTAAAATTTTGCCTGGTGCTATACTTGTTATTGTCTTCTTATTGTCTTTAAAAAGATACTACTAGTCTTGCCTAAACTTAATTGAATGGTATCTACAGTTACTATTTTTTACAAGGCACAAAAATCATTCCTCTACATCATTCGACTGCACAAAGACATGGGGACCAAGTCAATTCAAAAGATCTATGTCTACGTTTATAGTCGGCAACGGTGCGTCAGAGGAGATAATAAACTTTGTATTTCTAAGAACTATTTTTACTGGGACCACACATAGAGAAATAGAAGCGCATCAGACGATGAGTTTTTCCTTTGCATATGTCTAATAAATTATAAATAAGGAAAAATATACCCACAAGACTTTACTCCAGAAGTCCTCCCCGAACTTTCTCACCATCAGCTGACGGATACTTTCATGAATGAAACCAAACTGAAAGTAAAAATTGTTAATCGGATAACTGTGATTGTAATCGAATACAACTCACCATGGCTCCGTGGTGAAGCGTCCATAAACGAAGGTTAGCGGCTAGGCCGTGGATTTCAATAAATAAATATTTAATCGACACGCCATCAACTGGCTAGGAAGCATTCTACGCGTCAGGGGAGCGTCCTTAGTAACGGTATGTAACCATTATGGGTAGGCTCCATTATGAAGACGTGTATCTCATATATTATGTCTCCTAACTTATCCTTTGTAGTAAAACAGTCAAGTGATAATAGTAAATAGTAAAATGGTAGTAGTAGGACAGTATAAAACCGCCACGATGATACTAAGTAAGTAAAGTGGATAGAGTTCAATAACTGAAGCAGACCACTATCGTCTTACATTTTAGTACTGCAAAAGGATTTTAAAGTGTTGGTTACAGAAGATGTACCACTTGCCTATCCCTTCAATTTCGGGCGTTACAAACCAGGTTTATGAGGTATCAAGGTAATCGGTTTTAAGAGTCGCATCATACACCTGTTCTAAGGAACTCATATAATTTAGACTTAATAGAGTTGTTTCAAGCAACAGCTCAACATCTGATGAGGAAATATGAAAAAGCGTGGTTTACTCTCACCCTCTGGGACGGTTTAGGAAGATATACGAGCAGTAAGAAGAACTTAAAACAATGTGCCCAATAGAGTGAGCTCATGCAAATTATTAAGCCCGTCTAAAATCGCCCTCATAAGTCTAAAAAATCGCTCGGCAAATTTGGAAAGAAGATTTGAAATCAGCATCCGAAAATTCGCCTAGCAGTAAAGGTCTCATTTCAAACGACCACTTCGATTTGGGATCCTGCCATGGTGAGTAATGTCGCCTAGTGGGAAGGGAATCGAAGATAAATGCTCAGCAGAACTTTAAATGAGGCTTTCCTTTTCGCAGGTTCGTTCTCAAATGTTATGAGTCAAGGTCGTGAAATTCTCATCGCCAAAGTCGAGAACAGCAAGTGCTTAGTTATGTTATTCAAATGCAGGCCTCGATATACTCATATTACACAGATTACCGATCTCTGACAAGATGCCTAGATAACATGGTAGCGTGTATACGATAAGAATTTCAAAGTCAGCGCTTGAACTTTGCTTGAGTGCGTGGTAAGCATCCATTTCATGCTTGGAGGTCGTTCTTAGGCTGAAACATCCCACATGACTTCAAAGATTGCTGTATGAAGCTGGGTAGTTCATGCTAAGCACCGCTTTATGTACTGGACAATTCGTTGGCAGTAGTAGCAGCAGACCCGTCACAGCAGTAAGAACAGTAATCGGCCAAAAGTAACGAATCTAACTAAACTTCGGTAGCTGGCAACATAATACCCGTGTAAAGATTCTGGTTATAAATCACGAAGTAGGAATAAAAAATTCGGGAAAATGGGAATATTCCAGGCAGCTTCTACTTCTCAGTATTCCTTTCTTGATCCAGTTATTCTTTTTTACAGGTTGCTTGACCCTACTCTCTTCAGACACAAAAAAGACCAACTCCTACTGTTTTCTACTGCAATTCCTGAAAAGCACACATCCTCGGGAATCCACTGCTCAACCCTCGCCGCACAGCCCACCTCGTTCCCGTTTTCCAAAGATTACATTACAGATCACAAAGGCTCATTACATCTCCGGCTAATTGTCGTCAGGCCATCACGTATGATACCAAGGTAAGGAAAGAGAAAAATTTATTTTGAACTAATTTTTTAGGTAGGTCAACGGATCATGAAAGACTAGAGGTCACTGGAAGTAAGATAACCTCGAACAAGTTTTTTCTGGTTCAACAACACCATTTTCAGGAATTTCTTTATAATTTATTAATATTCACATAAAGTGATGGTAACGTTCTACCGAAACTCAATACAATGTACTTTTTATTTCAAAGTGATCCTGAATCCATGGCAGAAACGACTTTGTTGTTGTCCAAGAACCTCTTCAGCTAGTGCAACGTACATAAAAGTAGGCAGAACAACTTTTAGCAAAATTTTTATTTACCAGACTCTACAACTCCATTCGATCGATAATATCCCGTTTCTCTGTTGCTAAATTTTTGAAATGTTGAGAGCTCTTGAACTCTCTGAACAGCGAAAAGAAACAGTGGAGGGATTGAATACGGCTTTTGGAGACCGGTATGTCGAGAAGACCAAGACAAATATCTGCGTATTCCTCCAGGTCCACATCCAAATCAGCTGTTGGCAACTGAAAGCAAAAACTGAAGGTAGGAATGAATAGATGAAAAAAAGAAGCCCTAAAAAGGCAGGGCTTAACCGACTTCTTACCTTTACTCCATCCAGGCACTGCTCAAAGTTTGAATGAAATTCCTGCATGAGACTTTCGATATCGGGCATAGGACTACGGAACTGCACAGTGGATTGTGATGGACGAGTTCGATGCAGTTCCTGGAATATGTAGTAAAATATCTGATGTTGTATCTGATATTTGTCATGATTCGGTTACGAAGAAAAGAACAAAATGGGAAAACAAATTAAGTACCTTCTTTAAGGGACCTTCAAGTTAGTGGGACTACATATACAATCAAACACATGGTCAAAATTATGTCTTCATATCCGCTGAAGGGTAGCAAAACAATGAGGATATGATAAAATTCGTTTTGCTTCTAGCTTATTTCTTCTTGTCCTCTATCTATTCTCTGAAAACGTCAATGAAAATTTATCACCTTTATATTGGTGATCCATTTATCGATTTCGTGAGATGATTTGTCGGCTCGTTCGAGCTGTTTCACAGGAGCGTCTTCTTGTGTGGTTACCTGAATGGGCATCAAATTTGATTTCACATTAAACTGAAATTCAAATCACAGGAACTAATCAGCATTCAAAAATCGACTCTCGATTTGCCTTAGAGCTCGTACAGTTCGATGCTACTCATACAGCATTCACCCAACGATTTTGAGGTCTTAGAAAGGCCAGGGGCAGAGGTCATGTGGTGAAAAATGACCCACTATTTTAGACATGGTTCAGGGTTCGAATCACGATTAGAACCCACCCAGGCCACACAAGCCTACTATCTGTCCGAGGCCTAACCTCGTTCATTCCTTTCAGTCCACTATACAGCAGTCCCTTCTCTCTGAAACTTATAAAGATCTTTTCGAACACGCTTTCTGTACTGAGGAATTAAATCGGATCAATTATCCGGATTCATTTTGAAAATATCCCATACATTCTTCAGCATGTTCCAGAAAGAAATACTATCTCGAGGGTCGGAGGTCTCGAGCTACGAAAATATTAGAGTTACTGTCAGTTCATACCTAAGTTACCTAAGTTACATGGAAATGAAGTGCACATGTCAATGGTTGTACTAGTAACTCTATAGGTAAACACTGCGAAAAACAACAGCTGACAAAACTAGACAAGTAGAAACAAGTAATTGAATCACCTATGAATCTATGTTTCTAATTTGTACAGCTGAATGACAAGGCATCAAAAAGTGTAATCTGGTAAATTTATTTCTGACTTTTTTATCTCACGTACTTTCAGTTTACTGGGATAAATTAGTAAAAAAGTTATTAAAAAGTTTATAAAAAGATTTAATAATGATAGTTCTCACGTCTTTGTTCGCAAGACGCAGTTGCATTGCAAGTATTGTCGGATCACTTTGCTGAATTGCTGGTTCATCGAGCTGGGTGAGCCCGATATTGTCCTCAACCTAAACCGAAATAGAAATTAGGATAGTACTAATACAGAACGAAAGTTTTCCCTTTTTCTCCTCACAGCACAGCAGAACAATTTCTCTCACACCCTCAGGTTTTTTTTNTTTTTTTTCACTTATATATAGAAAATTTACAAGTATGTTACTATGCTGCACATTTGATTCGAAGAATTTCTACTCCTCAGAGTGGCAAACTAAGCGATAAGACGAGTATTGGATCTGATGACTGTGGATGTGGGTTCGAGGTGGAACACGAAAAGTTGTAGAAGTATCCCAAATGAAAAAGCTAACGCGTTTACTGCCTATGGTGATATGACATTACTACATACTCTCACGCTACAACCAAGTACAGTGCCAGGAATCGGTGAAAGTCTCGGTTTCATCAGTTATCAGATACTCCCGAAATCTCACTTGAAGAAGGGGATAAAGGTGAAAAATCTGGTTTCAGGTGGAATTCTCATTTCTACTTCACTGTAGTAAAGATCGCAGTAAGAGGAGGGAGTAATGACGAGCTAGCTGTATTGGTGGAAAAACGAAAGTTCCCATCCTTCTCGGTTTCTCAACTAGTCGTTCTACAAATTTCGTGACACTAGACCTGATTGTAGCGTTAAAAAGTTATGAAGCAGTATTACCTCAACATGCACTGATCAGTAGACAGATAAGCCATTTTATATTGAGTTGTTTTCAAAAATTCCGGGTTGAATTAGTCTCCATAGGGTTTTGAAACCTTGGTACATCCGCGAATTTGTGGGTTCGTTACCTACGGAGCCCTAAACGGACCTCGTGACAGATCTTCCTCAATTTGATGACTACAAAGCTTCTATTAAACCAACTATTAACTAGGAATTCCTGAATTTCTGATGCTTCTATGAGATGATGGAGAAAAATCATTGAAGCTTTGATCCGATTGAAAAGGTTCAAAGGTGGATACTTCGCTAAACCAACCTCATCTGGCCGAGGGATCTTGATCATAGCATCGATATCCCCAATTGCTGGCAAATAGTCCATAATGAACAGCTTCAGCAACGGACGAGGTCGAATCTCTTCAGGATGGTATGCATTGACAAAGGACAACAGTTGGAGCTCCTCCTCATTGAAGTCGTGGACATTATTACCATCGGAGTCAGAATACTCTGAAAACTGGCAGCTTCTGTAGCAGAATCGCAATGGAATATGAAGGCATATAGGACCTATACAATGAATTGCAGTTTCCAGCCGATGTGCGAGTCAGTGCTTTTATCCTCCCACACGTATATCCTACAACTGGGCGCCCTGAATGGTAGGACATCGGCATTTCAGGTGGATGTTGACCCAGGATTACATCTATAAGATCATGCATGTGGGAAATTATGAAGCCTTCCACTTGACCACCTGCCCTTTCTAAAGGTATTAGCCAGTTGCTGAGTACCGTAGGGTTCTCCCTAGTTCTGCGGTGTCAACTACTACTTCGATTTGGCGAAAATTTCGACCACTGAACTTTTTTAAAGAAATCAGCTTTCCATGTTGAAACGGTTCATCCAAACACCATCAGACTTCAGAGTAAACCTCGTGCATAGAACAGGAGGTGAGTATTGAGTAATGACCTACCCTGACTGTCACTGTCGCTGTTTTCATCAAGATGACTACTTCTTCGTATCATTTGTTGAAACGGTAAAGTCACTTTGGACATAATCAACTCGTTGAGTGATCCTCTTGTAGCACCTTCAGCTGAAAAGTAATCAACAGAAAAGTTGAAAAGAAAAAGTTGCAGAGTACTTTCTCAAGAATGAGTGAAACCAAGAAACCATGTCACTGCGAGAAACGACCTTCAATTAGTGGCAAACCTAGCATGTATGGTTTGCATCTTAGAAAATGTTTATAGAAAATATTTGAGCTTACTAGTTAGCAGTTAGCTTGTTAGCAGAGGACTACAGATTGGGCTCAAGGATAGCCCTAAAAACAAGGTCTAAGAGCCGATAAAAGTGGTGAGATACTCATACATAGGGATGAAGTGAAGATGTATCCACTTTATATCGAATTCAGTCATCTCGGTTGGGAAAAATCAAGCTATTTAATTGTCACAGAAAGTCATGCTCTTCGCTCCGTTGGCGGACCCGAGAAACCTGGTGAACCATAAGGAAAAGCGAGCTCCGAGACCTACCCTTGTTCTCCTCGGACTTCGGCACAGGTGGCGGACTCTGATATGCAGGTGGTGAGGATGGTGGATACGGTATATTCGAAGGTAGGTCTGAATTGACATTGAATTTGCTTATTGCCAACAACAAGTTTGCTGAGTGTTCGTCATCCCTGATTCAAGGACCAGCTAGTTACCGTACTTTACAAGTGTTTATGTATGAATTCATAGCAATAATAGCGCTGAGGTACTTTACAGATAATCAAGCGGTGGGGATCATTTATGCAAACACCAAAACTATTGAGCTAGATGTACCAATTTGTAACATGTAATGTAACCTGTAATGTAACATTCCAATTAACAAAGTAAAAGTAATCATCTATATAACTCACTTAGTGCTTCTTCGTATTCCTCCGGTACATCCGAAGGTTCAACGTCCTGGAACAAAATTACAGACTTTATCAGGTAACATTTACAGTAGCCTCTTATTACCTTTTCTTCTTCCGAATGTCCTGGTTTAGTTCCAGAAAATCGTACCGATCGAACACCTGAAAATCGATCAATGCTTACGGTACCGCTCAAGAATACCGGGATGGAGAGATCTTTACAGGTGGGATTTCGAACGACCCAGTGTGCTCTAAGAAACGACGTCAAGAATATCTATACACCCTGATTTTCAGGAAAAATCCTTCGCCTTTAGACGGTTAACACGATTCATCTAGAGTTTTCAAGGTGCTGCAACATACTTGCAGGTCTGTCAGCCGCTGTCAACATGCTCGCTGGCTTTCCATTACCAACGCTGCTTCCAGTAGGTAGAGGAATGTCGTCGTCAGATTCGGACCGAGGTGGAACAACAACTTCTTCGTTATAATATATACCCTGAAACTTGTACAGGTTGTTTCAGCTACTGGGATGACCATATAGCAGCACTCATTACGTGAATTTTTGGCCTTATAACGTATATCTTAATTCTTAAAGGCAGAGTGGAGTAGTGGCAGGTGGCGCACTGTCACACGCATGATCGGGGGATTAACCAAGGAGGGGTAGTCTACTTACCGTGGGACTTTGAATGGAGACCCAGATAAATCGATAGAGTTTTGAATGCTATTTACGAAAATGGAAATTAAAACTGCTAAATGGTTTTCCTTAAAAAGTTATGAGGGCTGGAAATTTGCTTGACAGTAGTATTATTTGGATATGCGAACTCGTCGCC
>UZAF01016176.1:80783-91113 GCA_900617895.1 Haemonchus placei
CCGACCGATAGACCGACCTCCCTGGCCATGTGGGGACAACACAAGCCAAATGAACGTCATTTGTCCAATGTTGTTAACACGTGGCCGTCGGTCGGTCGGCCTGTCGTTGGAGTCTAGGGTAGCCATTCGTCTAGGACATTCAATTCACAATAGTGGAAACAGTGGCCCACACAATGACCAGAAATCCCAAAAGAAAGTGTAAGCGAGAACCTGTAACCCACACACATACCGGTGAACAAGGTTATCCTGGAACAACCAGATAACGGCAAAGAGATAGAAGGCTCTACCACCGTGAGTCATCATGTCTTCAATATAGCCGAATCTCTTTCTTTGGCAGACAAAGAAACTCAAAAATCCCGGAATTTAAACCTTACTTGAAACAAAACTCACAGTGCCTTTAAAAAATTTATGCATAAACAAAGAAAATTGTTTCTTTCTGACACATTAACACATGCTTAAAGCTATGTCCAGGTTAAAAATGACTTTGAAAAGCAATGCTAAGTCACTCTGTACAGATATACACCACAAATGATAACGACAACAAGCAAAAGAAAGACAATAACATGCTATAAAACCTAATCCTAGAAAAACCAGCAAGTTCAGTAACTCGTTAACACGTGAGCAGTAAAGAATACTGTAATCGAGAATTACTAATCACTCTATATAGAATCGATAGTGTCCCTTGTCCAGGCCACAATGTCTTGTAAAGACGCTCCAGCTTCATCGATCTCATGATGGAAATTTAGCATTGCATGGAAGCCATTAATGTAGTTGCGCGCTTCGGTCTTGACGCCAGCGTCCTGATAAGAAATTGACTGAGACGAGTAGAATATGGTAGAAGAAATAGCCATGTATGTATTACCTTCAAGCGTTTGGCGTATAACATTCCCTCGTCTCTCAGCACATCGTACTCACACGTCATCACAAATGCGGAAGGAAGTCGAGACAAGTCCTGAAGCAACAAAAGGCACGATAAACAGCTAAACAGCGTTGAGCACCAAAAAAATACACACATAATACAAAATATACAACAAACCTCTTGCATCAAGGGAGAGAAATTTGGATTGGCAATAAATGGAGCCAGGAGTCGTTGAGCTTCCTCAGAGTACACAACTGGTTCTTTTTCAGCCAACGAATCATTCCCACTATGCCCGTAGTTCAGATAAGAAAACGAAGTATAATTGAGAATCTAAACAGAGTTTTCAGAAAGGATTTACCGCAAGGAACCTTAACCTCACCTTGTCCACTTTCTCACGGAATTCCGGTGCAACGTGACCATTTACAAGGGCATATTTTACCAAATCGCCATGTTTATCCATGTCAATACCGGCATAGAACATGTAGTAATAAGCGACCGATTCAGGATCTGAAAAATTCATTAATTACTTGTAAATAGTAGGAGTTCGAGAGCCCAATATAAATCTAAAGTCTTATAACGTACCGACAAGGGCCAATCCATTCAGATTTTTGAAGAAATATCGATAAGAGATGGACTGGAAGTCAGCAAGTTGGAGAAGAGGATACAGTAGCACTTGACCAAGGATTTCAGGCTTTGCCCTCGTGTCACGACGTCGTTGTGTGATCACGGCAACGAGATTTCCTCCAGCTGAGTCTCCCATTAGAACAATCTTAACAGGGAATCACTCGTATCACATCACGGTGTCAAGTAACAAGGAATATCATAGAAAATAAACAGCGTAGCGGTTCACTTTATAAAGCCGTTACTTAATGCAACACTTCTAGGATGAGGGCTACATATAAGTGGAAGTGGCAAATACTCTGGTATAAGCCATGGTCATAGATCCCACTAGGCTTTTCGGCGGAATCCTTCCACCACTGAGGCCGAAGTATTGCAAAACATTGGAAATTAACGCAGCCATGCACTAATAATACACAATCAGAGCAAACACGGGACGTGTCAGACCTCATTATTACAACTTTTTTTTTGAAATGAAATGAGCTGTTGACTGGTGGTCGTATTTTGTGATCACAAAAACAAAAACTGAAAGTGCAAACAAAGTGAAAGTACAAAAACCATCAAACACAGTACTCTAAATGCAACCCACAGAACAATTTGGACGAGGAAATTTCCCCCGCTCGCCTTAGCCCTCTAAAACTGAACCCACAATCCGCCATCTGAGCTGCTTAGGATGCCACTCCATCGAAGTAAGAGGCTCCCAGGCTCTACTACTACATAATAGGACCAGTATAGAACCTCCAGCACATACTGGTACTACCACCAGATAAAACAACAGAAACAAAAAACGACGAAATGCATACCTTCTTTGGATCCACTCCATAGTTTGCTTGAGCAATTCGTATGAAATGTTCTAAAGCGGTTTCGCAGTCATGTAGCCCGCCCGGGAACGGAGTTTCGGGCGATAGCCGGTATTCTACTGAGACAACGACAGAGTTCAACCTGAAAGAAACCCTTACGATGAACATACGAGTTCGATTTTCATTTCTATTTTGAGAAACCTTACATATGGGCTATCCGCCTTGTGAGGGAATCGTAAATGTCGATGTTCCCAAGAGCAAACCCTCCTCCATGTATGAAAAACACGGCTCCATTTGTCGAGGCATTGCCACGAGGCGAGAAAACCCGAACCTGAATCAGGGCTATAAGAGGTAAATAACAGGTCCTTTACATCAGATAACATCATGAAAGGAGACTGAAGCCGTGAAAACAATCGAAATTAACTGGAACTCACAGTAACTCCATCCCAGACTTGCGTTTCCACAATCAAATTCCTATCAGGCCCCCATGGTCCAAGGATTGGCGATAGAGCGTTAAGTACGAACCGCGTCCACCAGACCATTGTAGTAGCTTTTGGAAATAACCGGCTCTAAACAGACTAGTGAATTCGTTCTCTTATAATATGATCAAGTGAGAATAAAAAGGAATACTCACAGGCCAGTAATAGGTGACTCTTAGTGCTGATTCAAATAAGTGGATATAGAACCGATCCAGTGGTTTCCTTGTGAGGCCAGAAGGTAATGGCCGATAGATTATGTAGCAAATAGCCACAGATAGAAGTACTGTAGCAGTAATCCATCGTAATCGAGAAGTCGATGGAGTTATCTTACTGTCTATAAGAAAAGATATAAATGAAAGGAGCTATGAAAAGAAAGTCGGAAGAAAATTGTAATGAAAAGAACTTTTAAGTAATATAGCTAAGTACAAACTCACATCCTTTCTTCTGACAGCTGCCCATCTCTTTTGTGAGCAGTAGATCGATGTTAGTGAAGCTTATTTGTCGTTTGGAACGAAATAGTGCTGGTTAGTGCAGTGAAAATGATACTGGAATAAGGTAAATTTATTAAAAAGACCCTTATTTCAAATCTACCACAAAAGACATTTACTATAAATGGAATTACTAGTAAAGAATTGTAAAACACGGAGGACAACTGGACTGCACAGAAAAAGCGCTCTCAAATGATGTGAGCTCGTGCTAATTGGGTCCCGCGCGATCCACAGGGGTCATCTACAGGGCCAACTCGCTACTGAGTATTGACGGTAGATCAAAGGCACAATCGTAGATCGTAACAAAAAATATAAGAAGTACTTTTTATACTAAAAAGTAAAAAGTTAGTATGGCTTCTGTAAACAACCTTTATATGGTAATCAATGACGTCATTTGATAGGTGTGACCAACGAGCTCTTACACTTAGTTGATCAACAAGCAGTAGTTATAAGGGCTGTTGTCATGGAGACCAGTCATCGGGTAAAAAGGTTACCAAATCTGTGCCCCAGTACTAGTATTAGAGAGGTTAGAAGTTCAAAGAGAACAAAGAAGAAAGTCCTTAAGTCCCCAATCGTCACCCCACCCCTTCTCCCCGCTCCCGGGCCAGCCGAGACTTCAGTAGCTTTCAGACTGAAGACGACCACGAAGTTTTGTCCACTCGATGAGAGTTTTTTACGATACCGATAGAGGTCGGATGCATGGCCTAATCTCAAACTGATTTCTTACAGAACATTACTTCTTGTCCTTCACAGTAAAGGAACCAGAAAACTGTGAAAAACCATTACTGCTGAGTTTCACTGGAGTACGCCATGTACCCGGAAGGAATGGGAGGAAATGCTGAACTACAAGGTTCAACCAGTTCGTATGCTTCTTGAAGACGGCATTACTGTTGTTCCTAAAGACTCGTAATGGGAGCTGTTCGATGAGATAGAAATCTAAGATGGCCCTGTTACTGTAAACACCCGAATTAATACCGCACCTACAACTACCTCGCCTTCAAGAGAGGGTCTTATCGTGGAAAACGCAGGGGCTCTAAGTTCATTGCTCTCAAATGTGCTCAGCAAAATTGAAAGCAAAAATAAATTGCAATTATGCCATAGTTAATAGCTCCCTGAATGAAACCCGACAAGATGATCAGTGTTTACTGTTGTTTACCAATAAAGCCGAATAAGCGGTAGATTCAAGTTCGAGCTTTCTCTCAAAAACTGGGAGCGGAACGTTTTTTCAAGTTCATTCAAAAAAAAAAAACGGAAGCTTCGCAACAATAGAGCATTGTTTCTCTGCACGGCGACATGATATAAAACAATACCAATAGAAAACCAGTAATATTCTCCAACTACGGTGTACCCAGTACTTGACCGACTTGTTGACAAATTTGACATGATTTGTTTACAAAATTACCCTGCTATCAAGTGAAAAAATCTATCGGGGTCAAAGTCCAGAAGGCCCCATGGAGAAGAACAATTTAGGAAAACTATACAGGTTCAGGTTGATCTACAGAGTAAAAGGAGTATACAGCATAGTAAAGTGTTTCTTGGAAGATGCTCCACCCCCGGAAAAACTATCACAGGCCACGCCCCCATATGTGGAGTCGACATTTTGACAAAGACGATAGTTTACGAATTAAGATGAATGCTGCGTGACTTCGATCAAGTGCGAGGGGTGGCAGCTTTTGGGCAAACACGTTTCCCATATGGCCTTTCATCGGCATACGCCTAACACGATCTTTGACACCCGTCCACCCCCACCCCCTCATATGGACACATTTACTAACAGGTTCACGTTATCATATTATCTACATTCTACGCTAGACATAAAACAAATTCTCTTTGTGCTATAACTACGAACATCGTCTAGCAGGAGATTCCTTCCCGTCTTGTTGATATACAAGATCGTTGAGATCTAATTTGAAGACACAGTTCATGATAAAATGGTTTCTGAGATTCCCCTAGTACAGTACAAATTCGAGGCTCTCCTTATACCATACCTGTCGTTATAAGAGCGAAAAACGTTTTGGATAGGGCACAGGAAGGAATCATAGATTGTATCGTTTGAATGCCACACCTCTAATGGACGAGTTTCAAGGGCTCTAGGGGCTGTACCATTCATAAGGGAACCAATGTAGGAAGTTCAAACAACTTGAGATGACCCATAGCGACAGTGGAAGGTAATTCTGGATAGTTAGGATTGGATGTAGTCGGCTATTTGCACGATAGGAGCAAGTTAAATCTCGTCCAAAAACCCCTTACATGCCATTTCTGTCGCAGTGATCTCGTACAACCCCTACTTCTACTACTTTCGAAAAGCTTGAAGTAGGCGGATTTTTTCGATTTCTTCGCTACCGATGTACTCCTCTACATTAACACTTCCGCTTTTCAACTTAAAAAGGGTACTACGAAATTATTGTGAACTGTGCCTTTAAGCCAGATCGAACAATACAACACAAGCTGCGGTCTTCCTGGAAGAGATATGCTCCGTGAAACGGGAATATTTTGCCACCCTGCGTATTTAACTTGAGGAGCTCAATTACTGATGGCAGAATGAAATGGCCCAGGGTCCGCTGTCCTCTTTAGACATCATCAAATCTCCCTGTCTTCAGTATCTTCCTTTGCCACCTTGCTCTTGGTCTTTGACACCGTACCAACAGGTTCACGCTATCGTAATACCTATTTGACGCCAGCATAAATTAAATTCTCTTTGTGCTACAACTACGAACATCGCCTAGCAGTAGATTCCTTCCCGTTTTGTTGACATGTAAGGTCATCCAGATCTAATTTAAGCGAGATCGAACAACACATCACATGCTGCGCTCACCTTGGAAGGTATGCGCTCCGTGAAACGGGAATTTACCTGTCGCAATTTTTTCTCGGTCTTCAAGTTGGTTTAGACAAAAGTTATGGATATTTACAGACAGTGGCACTCGTTTACTGTGCGAGACATGAGGCCACCGTAGATGGGAGGGATGGGGGGGGGGGGGGGGGGGGGGGGGGGTTGCTCTCACCGTTTCCAAGAACCTGTAAAAGCTCATAAAAGTTTACTGTTTATTTGGGCATACATTCCAATACCACGACGAATCTGAATGTGAGTCCAATTAGCGCTGCGCTTATTCGGCGAGAGCCTCATTCAGTGCTAATGTGTACCCCGTTTTCATCGACACCAACTGGCCATATTTCCTCTGGTCAGGCCTCCACTTTGCAGCTGTTTTGGACTTCCGATATGCAAGGTCATTCAGATCTAATTTAAGCGGAATCGAACAACACAACACATGCTGCGCTCACCTTGGAAGATATGTGCTCAGTGAAACGGGAATATTTCGCCGCACTGCGCACTCAATTTGAAGAGAAGCAAGATAGCATATAGAAGGGTGAAATTCGTCCAGAGTTTGCTGTTCTCGTTCGTCATCGTCATTTCTCCCTATCTCCACTATCTTCTATCGCAGCCTTTCTTTATCAACCTCTTCTTAGAAGCTTTAAACTCTTTTTGCAATTTTATCGGGTGATCCTGTGGTCTTATCAGACGTGCACATACCTTTGCAGAACTGCTTTCCCCTTTTTAACTGAACAAGGGGTGCTTGCATAATCGTCCCGATGTCTTCGTTTTTAAACCGATACAGTCGCGTCCAACCGAAGGACCATCCCAATGTCACTGATGTGTGGAGTTGCCTCTCATGGTTCCTCGCTACGGACAAGCATTCGCTGATGTGAAGCTTCCATACCGCTTTGTATAACCACTTTTGAGCCTCTCGAAACACAGTTAATTGAAGGGGTGACCGTTGGACTTTTTCCGTTTTATTCAAGCCTTTTTTCCTCTACCGTTCGCAGCCAAGTCAATTATGGACTCGCACATTCCCCGAGAGCGCATTTTCCGCCAGCACGTACTGTCTCTACTGTGACCCGTCCTGGAGCTCTCCTCTACTAGCGCTATCACTGTACCCTCGTCAGAGCAGAAGATTGTTTCAGAGATCCATCTACGAGCCCTCTGGCCGAGACGTACATTGTTAGCGGGTGGAGGGGGAACGGAATCTGAACTGGTTCTTAGAGTACCCTCATAAGCTTTTGACACCTATTGCTTTTGTTAAGTCACTAAGTGTGGTTATCTTGGACTTATCGTATGCTTCCTTGATCGGAGGAATCAGCTGTTCAAGAACGCTTCGTTCTCGGAGCGCTCTTTAGAGAACTGGTCGCGGTAGACGGTCGAACGCCCTCTCCAGATCGGGAAAGGCAGGCTGCACGTTCCACGCTTTTCTCGATAGTTCTCAATCACTTTTCGGGCTATGAATATGGTATTCGATGTAGACCTTTGGGTCAAAAAGCTAAACTGTATCTGTGGGACCAGGACGAGCTCTAAATGTCTCAAGTTGACAGGCCGTATCAGTTTAATAGTAGGTGCAATCTTATCTCACAAGATTCAGAGCACTCCATCGTGCCACCCCCTCCCCCCTTCGAAGATGTGGACGACAACACCTCTCCGTGAATGTGCGATACCATCTCAGCAGTCACAGCGTTCAGGAGTTGGATGAGCCACCTGATCTCGTGCATTCCGAACGCTCTCCATAGCTCGAGTAGTACTCCATTCAGACTATTTCCATCTCCGGCCTTCACCCTCATCCTCATCTTTCACAGGGCTCAGTGGTCGCTGTTCTCCACGGCCATCATTACACCGATGTCTTCAGTAGCACGGTGTAGGGCTCTGGCCAGATTGAAGACGAACTTCTCCCCTTTTTAGTCGTCAAGATTCTCGTACAAAGCGTCCAGTTCCGCGTTGATTAAATTCGCTGCGGCCGTCTTAGCGATCCTTTGCAACCCCTGTGGACAATAAGATCTTCTTGGGATTGTGTCGTTTGTCAAAGCTTGTACGCGTCCTTCTTCTGTTTTACGACTCTTTGGACTCCATCGTTCCAGAACCATGTCGCTTTATCTCTTTGGATCCAACCCGCGTCTCACCCAGTGTTTCATTAGCAGGATGACCTTCATTGCGTTGTTTCAAGTTTGTTGGACCGCTGTTTAAGAGACTGGGAGACAAGCTTACAGACCCCTTTTCCATTTCATGAAGCTCCCACGCCAAGGTCCTTTGCTCTATTATTAACCTTACCCTCTTGCTTGTTTGAAGGGTCAGTTCTACGTCTGGCAGAACTTTGCACCACGAATACGTGATCCGTTCCCGACTGTATCCCTCCACTACTGTACGTTACCTTCTGGCTCTTCCTTTTTGGGAAGAAAGTGTTGCAGATTGCTAGGCTGCAGGTCTCGACCACGTCAAAGACCCTCTTTCCTTCCTCGTTTCTGAGCCCTACTCTGCCTCTATCGATCCTTTCTAGGCCACTTCGAGAGCATATAGACCATCTTACGCCTTCAGTTCCAGCCCTTTCAAGGAGAACGCGAGGATTAGTGTTAGTGGATACGATCGTAGCTATTCGACGTCACCAGTCAGCTAACAAATACCCGCAGAGCGCTTGCATGGATCATCGCGGATCATGATTTCGGCTGTCATCCACCAAACTGGAATCTGCCTGCGCGAAGCGCCAGATGCCTTAGGAAAAACTTGCAACGTACAGAATATGCTGAAGATAGGGAGAAATTGTGATAACTAACAATAACAGCAGACCCTGTACGAATTTAACCCTTTTTTCTGTTATTGTGCTACTCTTCAAGTTGGATGCGCGGGGTGTCGAAATATTCCCGTTTCACGGAGCATATATCTCCCAAGGTGAGCGCAGCATGTATTGTGTTATTAGATCTGGCGTAAATTACATCTGAACGACATTGCGTATCAAAACTCTAAAACAGCAAGAATACTGGGGCCTCACTAGGGGAAATATGACTAGTTTGTGATGATGAAAAAGGGGTACACATTACCACTGTATGAAGCTCTTGCCGTATAAGCGCAGCACCCTTTGACTCTCACTATTCCACTATTCGTGGTGGTGTTGGAATGCATGTTTTATGAAAAGCAATAGACAAATTTTATGAACTTTTACAGGTTTTCTGAAACGGTGAGAGCCCCCCCCCCCCCCCCCGCCCCTACGGNAGCCTTAGGTCTTGCACAGTAATTGAGTAGCACTGTCTGTAAATGCCTATAACTTTTGCCTAAACCAACTTGAAGATCGAGAAAAAATTGCGACAGATAAATGGTGGATAAGGATGTCGCGACCACTAGTTTCAACAGGTTGCCAAGCCTGGCACCTGGAGTACCACTTCACTTGAACTGTTATTTCGGCTTGAAATTCGGTACAATACCACATTCAAAATCCCGTAAATCATTAGCTGTTGCCAGGCACAGAACGAGAAAACAATTGTTGTAAGGTACAAAAAAGTATATTGTGTATCATCACTGTATATGATCACTGATGGCAGGTTAGTATTTATTTTTTCACTTTAATGTGACTTAGATGTAGCAATTTCATAACTCGAGACATCAATCCACAGTTTTGCATTTAAAACTTACGCTACAATGTAAATAGTGTAATGTTTAAATACCATAAATAGTGGCTAGCCTACATTTAGTAACGTGTTATTCTGGGAATTCGCCCAATAAAACGATCAACATCCAATTTCATATTAGATGCTCAATGACGACAACAGTATTGTGCTTTCTCACAAAAGATCAATCATAACAACAGGTAACAAGTAATAACAAGAAAGAGTATTGGCTTTGAAAAGGCAATGGCCTATTAGAAGGAAGTAATCACGATCGAAAGATAAGAGACACGAAAATGTTGTACCATAAAGAGGTAACTGAAAAGTGATTCAAGAGGCAACAGCTATATCCTTCGCGAAATCGGATCCACATTCGCATGTCGATAACTACTTTGATCTCTGAAACAAATCCAGTTAAATGTAACACAATTCAGAAAAAGGCAGAGAAAAACAGCCGAAAAACTGACACTATCTTGAAATTGAAATGAGGGATATCTACTTTACTACCCTGACGCCGGACAACAAATCATTACTTCTCATGACCACTGGCATCATAAATAACACGTTCTGTTTTAATAAAAGGATAAGGTTTTTGACATTAATCAATCCTTTGTAAAATGCGCCCCCGCATTTGTCTTTCATTCTTCAGAGGGATATTGAACTCAATCT
>UZAF01016176.1:102040-131776 GCA_900617895.1 Haemonchus placei
TCTTGGCTACTTGTAGACTCTCTGCTTTCGTAGCACTATCGTGAAGATGCTCGACGAGCCGGTTGTATTCTTCGTCGATGTTGTCGATAACGGAATCCTCCCATTTACTCGCAAGGGAAGCGAAGTGGTCCCAGTTGATGGAGGTCTTGGGGCTTCGTTTCCGAAACTTCATAGCTCTCTCCCCACGCACTGAGAAGCGGAATCTAGCGCGGAGGAGACGATGGTCCGATCCCGTGTAGAACTTCGGAACAACAGCGACGTCGGTCAGGCAAAATCTCCGATTGAAGATGATGTGGTCTATTTCATTATGGAACTGTCCACCAGGTGACTCCCATGTCCATCTTAAATGAGAGGGCTTCTGGAACTGCGAGTTACCATGGATGGTGTGGGTCGTCATGATAAACTCGGACAGCCTTTCACCCTGCTCATTCCATTCCACTCCGTGAGTCCCGATGTGAAGCTCTTCAGCCGTTCTTCTGGGGCCAATCTTGGCGTTAAAATCACCGACGATGACCTTGAAGAAAGTGTGGTCTTCTCTGTAGAGCCTCTCCAGATCCATATAAAACGCTTCCAACTCCTCTTCTTCGTAGCTCGACGTTGGTGCGAAAGCAACGAAGATGGTTAGAGCTGGGATTGAGCCGCATCTTCTTAATCGCAAACGTCCGATTCGGGTTGTTGAGCTTTCGTACGAATCGATGTTCATGGCCAAGTGCGTGTTGACGAGGACACCTACGCCGCCGACGCCTCTACTGTCGCATGTTCCATGGAGTTCTTCTCCAGTCTCATATACAGCGTGCAGCGGGCGATGCCTTCTCGTCTCGGTCAGTCCGATGACGTCGTACTTGATCTTCCTAGCTTGCATCATCAGGTCTTCTATACACGCTTCCGATGCAAGCGTCCGTGCGTTGAAAGTACAGATCGCCATTTTAGTCCTTCTCCTTTTGGGCAGCCTGTTTTGGCCCTGAGATTTTAGCAGCCTCTCCCGAGCGGTCCTACCCAACGCTGCCGTATTGGGGGCTCCCTCAGGTTCAGGTTCAGCCGCTTGTACAGTTTCAGGAAATGTAAAGAAAAGGCACAGGCTCCTGAAGCAAGCAAAACTTGCTTTCTACTGAAAAATATTGCTCTGCTGTTGGTGAAATACAGAAGCGTGTTTCACGTAAGGCTGCTAGTAAGGAGTGCTACAGCCGCTAGATACGCTAAAAAACTAAAGAAATTCACTTGGAGTTTGGATCATCAGCAGCGTATGACTGGGAGGTACTACCTGAGCCTAGACATTTTCGTGGTCTAGTATCACAGAGCTACCATTTATGTGGTACTTCAGAACCTTACTTCCATGAAAAGGATTCCGATGTTTTTTTCATGCTGAGGCTTTTTCGAACAGCGTTCTACAAAGTTCAGGGAGAAGTACATCGAGCAACTGCCGAAGCGTTAGGCACAAGTAGTGGGAAGCTACGGCGAGTGTACTGTACGTTCAATGCAGTTCAATATGAACAAGAAAGTTTTGAAAAGAAATGTCACATGTGTCGCAAGACCCATCTGTCATCCCAACATATGTGAAAAAGCTTGCCTCGAAAACATAGCGTTCTGTGATTGCACGCATCTCAACAGGAGCATTCAAGTGGCCGTAGCGAACTCCTCAAATATTCAATAATATTCTTACCCTATACTACGTGTGTGTCAGCGTATCTATCAGAAAAATCTGTAGTCCTGAAGAGGCTGAATTGAGTTTGGGATTGGTGCAGCAGAGGCACAGATGTACAAAACACATTTTAGCTAAGCTAGCATGCACCTTAATTAACGAGCTGAAGGTGAAACTCCTCGATTCGACGGCAAGGCATCTCGGAGGCCGATATGATATTAGGTTGATCGAAAAGTCTCGGTTGGGTTGAAATGTTTTTCTGTTTTATTTTACAACCCAGCAAACTATGAAGCTAATCAACGATATAATAACTATAGTTAGTTGTAACATTGTCCCACCTGACGAGCAGGTCAGCAATTCCCTTCCCCAGAACTAGGAAGGTTGGGAGTCAAAGAAGTCACCGACCACTTGTTCAAGGTGGCCATAGTGGACGAATTTTTTTGCCTAAGAAAGCCTTCAGGGACCGAAACAAGTGGTAATCTGAAGGAGCAATACCAGGTGAATAGAAAGGATGTGGAACCGTGTCCCAGCCTAGCTCCTCCAATTTTGCACGGCTTTCTTTACCTAAGTGAGGCCTAGCGTTATCATGGAAGAGGTGCACCAAAGTTGTTCTAGGCCATTTTTCTTGAACGGCTTCCGCAAGTTTCCGCAGCTGACCAGAGTAACAAGGAGCGGTGGCGGCCTGACCTTCCTTCAGCAATTCGTAGTACAGCATTCCTTTTGGATCCCAGGAGCAACAAAGGAGAAACTTCTTGGGGTAGAGGCCCGATTTGGCTTGCGTCGGCGCCGTGCTAGTTAGCGTCGTAGAGGATCCAGTTTTCATCTATAGTGTCTAGATCCCCCAGAAACTCCCTGCGATGTAGGTGAAGAAGGAGAGACTAACAAATGGACACCCGGGTGTACCGCAAGCTATCGGTCAAGGCATGAGGTATCCATCGAGTCAGCACTTATGTAACCGAGGGCCTGACGGCGACCAACGACGATTGATTTGGGCACACCCATGTCTCGTCGCAAGGCTGCGGGTGTGAACTTCCGAATCATCGTGACTGTGTCGAGAATGACGGAGTCGTCGATGGCGAGGGGACGTTCAGACCGAGGCTTGTCTTCGAAGCCCGTGTCTCCTTCTTTGAAGCGAATGAACCAGCGACGGATGATGGCGATGGAAGTGGTGTTCTCCCCTAGTGCGCTGTTGATGTTGTGGAATGTTGCTGTCGCTCCTGTGCCACAGCGCCACTCATAGAGGATGGTGGCTCGAAGATGGCCTTGTGAAACTGACATCTTGTTAGACTCAGGTAGGCGTACGTACCCCTATACACCTTTAGAGGAGAAGCTCCCAAAACGTTGTCAACTGTCACATGATAGGTTATGGATATACGTCAAAAATCGAAAATGCGGCCATTTCAAAAAACCTACCAAAACTTTGTGATCAACCTAATACAAACAGGAAAAGGAAGTGAGATGGCAGATGAAGTGAAGGAGCTTTTCCGAATATTCGGTTTCCGCTTTAAAAAGGCATGGCTCAACTCCAAAACGTTTCAAACGAAGGAAGAAAAAACTGCTCTATGTGCATTATCTGACGTACTCAGGGTGTTCCAAGGATGTGCCTGCTCCGCTCACACTGAGCAGTGCGAATCGTAACCCCTGTTCCAGGATGTCCTAGAAACTAGATCGAGGAAAAGGGGTGATATTGCTATCAATATTGTGATGCTGGCGAAAAAGGAGATATTGGAGCCTCATCGTGGGAGGGGCTTTCAGAGAGGTGGACGTAACCAAAACCAAAATTCATAGCAAGATTTCGGGGCAGCCTGAAATCCAGGAGAAAGTGATAATGGCAACAAACAATAGCTAGAGATTTACATGAAATTATAGCAATTGGATACACCTAGTAGCAAAAATCATCACGCTTGCTGCCTTTTCGAACTTTAGAACATTCATGTTCAAAAAAAAACACCAGCAAAAAACCGAAAACTCGAATCTATGATGTACCAAAATATGCCTCACCGAGGTAGAGTCTCAACCTTATGCGCTGGCCCCACACTCGTTGGAGTTGTCTAATGACCATATTCGCGTATTCCTGAACAGAGGATCCCATCATAGATTATTTTTAAGCACTGCAAATATTGTACTAAGCGATTATTTTGGGAGCTCTTAGCGGCACATGTTTCCCCCCTAACATTCAGCATTACTGACTCTGACCTTGAAATTCAATAGTATCATACAAAAAGCATCAATTCAATGCTGTTCAGAAAGTCTTGCAACATTTTCAGAGCGCACTTAAAAATATTTTTTGTATGATATACAACTTCAGTCAGCCAGTGATATGGCCTCCGTCGTGATCGATGGCTTTCTTCAATATCCTTGACAATTTCTATGCCCCAGTTCTTCATAAACTTGAAGCATGCTTCCTAAGAATAATGGCCTCCTTAGTTTCGAGCTAACCTTGATAATCGAACTCCTTATTTCGTAGGTGCTCGCGTTTTAATGCTCGGAACAAATAGTAGGCAGAAGGTGATAGGTCCGGCAAGTACGGTGGAGGAGGTAGTTCTTCTTAGCACCCGGATATTCTGGAGTATCACCGTCGCTACGTGCGAGTCAGCATTATCATGCAAAAGAAAGTTTTCTAGATAGCTATACTGAAGGAACGCGTCAGCCACCCTCTGGTTCAAGTTTACCGTCGCCGTTACAGATGTGCCAGCATCCGAGAACTCGTGGTAAGTCATTCCAACGCAATTTCACAAACAATACAACAAACCCTCTTCTCCTGTGGACCACGTTTCCGCTGCTTCGACGGATGTCGCCCTTTCTAATATCTTCTGAAGGATGTTACCAATGACTCTTGAGTGTAATGCTGACACTTTTATCCGTTGCTACTGTTCCAGAGAACAGATTCTTCCTGTACAGACGGAGGAGCAGTGACTCGGAAATGCTCTCACGGCAGGCCCTGTCCAAATAGGAGAGCTCCAAGGAACTCATGTTGAAACAACTTTGCTGAAGCCGAAGGCAAGTGGCAGCAATAATCTTCGATCGTTACGCTCAGTCACATAGTCGACGGGCGCACCAGATGTCCTGGATTTAGGGAGATATTGCCTGATCAAAACGATGGTAGGGAACGATGATTATGGAATAGCGCACTAGATATGTCTCAAAAGCGGAGCAGGTGTTACAGAGAGGAGTGCTACTGAGCTCAGGACTCCAAGGACATCTTTTGCCGCCTGCGTGCGGCTGCGCAGCGGTTTTCGCTGTGCGCCTTTGGCTGCTTTCATTGTCCGTCGGCCGGCCCGCGAGCGCGCCGGGGGCGCCGCTCGGCACTTGTTTACAACTGAATCTTGATCGATACCGCAGGCCGAGTAGTCCCCCCGGCGGCGCGCTAGCACGCTCGCTTGTCGGCCGGTGGACTATGAAAGCAGCCTTCAATTCTCTAACTTTGAAATTGCACTTTCGCGTTGATTGGTGGTCCAAGGCTGTGTTTTTCGTTGATTCAACAGTTTTAATACACAAGCACCATAACAGTCACCACCATTCTAGAGTAGGAGCTCCAACTTTCGGCACTGAGCTTGCGAGGGTGTAGCCAGGTTTTCTTGTGAGTCACATGAGAAGTCGGTACTGCTCCATTCATTTCCGAACAAATCATCAAGCGTTCTTCGGTTTCCTACACTGACTTCGCTGCTGTTTTAAACGTTCTCTGAATGAATCAATTCATGATGCCTCGAAGTGCCAAATCTTCTCAGAAGTGTAGTAGGGGCTAATTGATTCATCCATCACCATCATGCATAGATCGAGATGATTTAAGTAGTTTCCGAAGTTGGGGAGTAAAGAGGTCTAAAAAGTGTCGGAAGAAATAATCTTGAGCTTCGACACGATGAGGCACCTACTGGACGAAGGGAAATGTATGGAAGTCTAAGTGTAGGTGGTGCCTGTGTCAGTGAGGCGAATCGAGGCAGTCGAAGGAATAAAGCAGGTCTGTAGAGTCAAGAAATTGACACTCGTGCCTCCATTTTCGTTCAACGCCTTTATCATTCAATGAATTAGGAATTCATTTCTGCTATTAGCATCTCTATAAATATAAAGTGCTAACTTTGTATGTTCGTTTGTACGACGGTTTGTGTGCCTGTCCGCAGAAAGTCATGTGGTTATGGGTACATGACTGCTTTCATAGTCCTCCGCCCGGGGCGGCGCTTGCCTTCTGTTTAGAACTGAATCTTGATTGTTACCGCAGGCCGAGTAGACCCCCTGCCGACGCGCGCGGTCGCGGGCCAGCCGGTGGACTATGAAAGTTGCCATTCACCCAATTCTGGATGGACGCGGCAAACCTCGCGGCGAAATTCGTGGTGATTTAAACGACTCTGGCGCCTATCATTGGGGCCCAGGTTTTGAGTAGATTGGATATGTTGGGCCAGCTGATGCTACTTATCCAACCTACTTCAAATTTGTGCCTCAATGATAGGGCGCCATAGTAGTATAAATCACCACGACTTTCGCCGCGCGGTTGACCGCGTCCATCCCAAGTTGGGTAAATGTTCCAGCCCTCAAGTCACGTAGGCACGATGAGGACTAGGTAATGTCACGTTGGAAAATGCTAACAAAGATGGGGAGCATGTTATGAAATAGGTAATCTACTGATACTGTTAATAGTGATCTCACTGACCAATACGGCTCACTGGTGACTCACACCCCAACTGGTATAGAAAAACACGGAACTTTACCTCCGCACGGATCCTCCGAGCCACATTGTTGGGGTCTCCTTGACAGTACGTCTCCACGATTGCCCTCCTACACCGATAAATGTGCGCAGAACATGAAGGGCAATAAAACCTTGAGTGAATCGGCGTTCCAGTAAGGCTAAAATAAATGCTGGAAACATAGAGCCTGGAGAATCACAACAGTGAATGTGAATACTCATTAAAAAGTTCAAGTGAAGTAGTGATATAAGTTGATTTATTAGTACCTCGTTAATTCAATGTTGAATGGGGTGAATATAATATTAATAAAACAGTAACTACAAGCTGCTTACCAGCGGAGGCAAGCTACACCTTCCTCCTCCTCCTGCTCCTCCTGCTCCCCCTGCTCCCCCTGCTGCTCCTGCTCCCCCTGCTCCCCCTGCTCCCCCTGCTCCTGTTGTGACATAATGAACACGTTGTCTAATCTGTATACATTCATTAAGAAATAGTTTGAGCGAATAAAAAAGAACGAAAGAAAAATATAAGAATTTTGGTAAAAGAAGCTCATGGGCTACAAGAAACTCAGAGAGCGCACGGAGTTATAGGTTCGTCAGGTCACTTGAAAAATCACGTGATTAAAATGGGAAATAAAGGATATTCTCGAGCTAGGCTCATCACGGAGCGGCGTGACAGACATCCTTGACAAAGGCGAGTTAGTGGTGGCTTAATAATGTAAATTCATGACAAACGCTACGCTGTGCTCGAAGTTACAATGAAGCTGCCCATTACTAGTAGAAATTCAGAGAATGGATTCTGTACCCAAGAAATATCGTCTGGGGATGTGCAAGTTGTGAGCCTCTTAAAAGTATTGAGTTGAAGCAATCGTTCTAGATGGTTAGCCTTAAACCGACGGCATTGCCTAATGGATTTCTACGACAATTCCTCATCGCAAGTCAGTGTATAATTGTTCACAATTTGTAAAATCGCATCAAATAGTTCAGTGTAGTATCGTTGTGATATCGCCACTACTTTAAACTTCATCTGACTGCGACTTCTCCAAATTCAGCGGATTAAGGTAGGACATCTAGCCATTTGTTCACAGTCTTCTACATGGCAGCTATCGCCACCAGATTACGGGACNGGTCGCCTTTTTAAAGATTTGAAGAATGAAGCACGGCTTCAAGTGCAAACAATTTGAAAATCTAGATCACTCACATAAGGAGTAACGCGGAAAAAACAGCTAAACTACTATGAACACAAAAATGAAAATGTAGAGAGAGCGATCTCCTACTTTTTTCTTCCGGAAGGAAGTATCCTGAAGAAATTTGTGCTAAGAGTAAAGCATGATTGGCCAAAGAAAATCGTCAAGCAAAAGAGAAAAGATTTCCTCGGAAGAATTTTCGACGTGGAACCATCCAGTGACAGCGTGAAATGAGAGCAAGTGGGCCAAGGAAATTCCATCAATTCATTTACATTGTTTTTGAGGATTAGAATAAAAGGATTTTCGCGTGTGGGAGGGGCGAGCGCTGAGGGCAAAGTTCAGGTGAGGCCGCGCGCATCGCACTGGGCCAATTGCCGCGCAAACGCGCCACGCCGTGTTCGGATCGAATATTGAACATCCTGAGGTGGGTGACGTGGCCTGAGTTCGCGTCAACATTCGAGGAGAGCACCGACTCAGTTTTATGGACGTTATGTAGGGATTTTGGATCGTTTCGTCAATGAACTCCTCTACTACTCAAAAGCATTTTACCCTATACTCCTCCAAAAGTTTTTGATCACTTCTGTCTCTCCAAACCTGATTTCACTAAAGTCGGTGGCATAGTAAGGATTCATAATTGTGTACCGATTGGGAGCCGCTCAGAGGTATTGTAGTGGTCCAACCCGTTCCAGGACGAAGCCTTCTAGCAACTGTAGTGCTTAATTGACCTCTATGGCAATTCTTCATCGCTAGTCAGTTGTATAGTTGTTCACAACTTGTAAAATCCCATCACGTTGTTCAGTGCAGTATCGTTGCGATACCGCCATTAATTTCAAAATCTAGCAGACTGCGAGACCTAGTGAATTAATGTAGAACATCAAGCCGTTTGCCCATACCCTACTCAATGGCCGCCATCGCCAGCAGACTACGGAACCGAATCGGTAGTTAGAACCAGGTGCATCGCCCACATCTTTCCTGAGGCTATGAATCAAGCGTTGGAAGAATGAAGCATGGCCTAATGTTGTTACCAGCGTAATTTTCCGCTAGAAAGGTTGAAAATCTAGATCATTCACACAAGCAGTGACGCGGAAAAAGAAGCCAAACTGCTGAGAACATAAAAAATGGAAAATTAGAGAGAACGATCTCTGCTTTCCCTCTTAAAAGGAAATTTCATGAAGAAATCGTGCTAAGAGTAACGAATAATTGGCCAGAAAAATAGCCAATCAATAGAGAAAATATTCTCTCGGAAGAGTATTCGCCGTAGAACCATCAAGGGACAGCATGAAATGAGAGCAAGTGAGCACGATTTTAGGATTTTTAATGTTTGAAATAAAAGAATTTTGGCGTGTGGGAGGGGCGAGCGCAGAGAGCAACGCTTAAGTGAGGCCGCGCCCATCGCACTGAGCCAATAGCCGCGCAAACGCGCCACACCGTGTTCGGGTCCAATATTGCGCATTTTGAGGTGAGTGACGTGGCCTGACTTCGCGTCAACACTCGGCGAAAGCGCCAATACTTCCCTCTGGGCGCTTTATATTAAATCTTGAAATGCTTTGTCAAATATGCCTTTTCTATTCGAGAGCATTGTATCCAGAACTCCTCCAATAATTTTCGATCACTTCTGTCTCTCCAATTCTGAACTCACGAAAGCCAATAAATGACGAGAACTCCATAGTAATCTTCCAAAAGGTCATCGTCACTTTTTCAAACGATTCTGAATCCTTCAAGACCGTTTCTCACACTGCTCTATGTAATGTAGAAATTAAAGCGTGAAATCATGCTTAACTGTTAATAATGGCAGAATAATGGGTGTGTGTCGATTCGTGCGATTTTGGGTGCGCGCGGCAAATTGCGCGGCGAAGTTCGCTGCGACTTGGACCTGCAGCGTTCAACAGTGGGGCCCNTTTGAAGTAAACTGGGTTAGTACGATTGTCCGACCCTACTAGAGTGCTATACTTCAAGTTTGTGCCCCAGTGATAGGCGCTGGAGCTGTTTGGATCATCGCGAATTTTGCCGCGCAAGTTGCCGCGCGCACCCGGAATCGCACGAATCGTGTGTCCCCCAACCCACACCGGTGTGGCTCATTGGATACTGTATTGCACCTTCTACGCATTTCGCCGAATCACGGAACATGGCCCACCGTGTGCACGTGAATTGGATCCACTATTGCGCGGCCAACTGATGGCTTCTGTGCGCTTTCCTAACGTCTCTGGCTTCTACTCTGTATTTACTATATCAACGCGAAGCGAATTTTTGTCGTAACCCATGCCATTGTTCGAGCTTCGTGACCATGCACCACATCAATCTATGTAAACTTCGCAACAAGATGAGAATGTGTGCCCGATCCTGATTACGATTATTCTTCTGATTGTCAGTGTTGGAGAATGATTGCGCAGTCGGCAATCGTACTCTGTAATGTGCTTGGTTGGTCGATTCCTCTAAATAATCTGTTTTCGTTCGTCCTTGTGGAGCTCCTTTTGCAAAGTATCCGCCAGAAATAAGGATCCTGGTGTAATCCATTGTCTGTTGTCTGTATAATAGAATTGATTCCAGGTCTAAGCCAAAAACGTTAATGCAACCATGAGCACTCCTGAATGGAACGGACGCTGTTCTTGGTAGGTTGTTCATCACGACTGCATTTTCACTATACTTTGAATGTCGCAAAGCTCCCAACATTTTAGTGGTAGAAGGATCCATCACCCGAACGGCACACTTTGTATGCACTGCATTAGGCTGCTGATTGAGTATATTGAGACAGTCGTCCTCCTCGCAGCTTTTGTAGATAGCGCACACCCGGAATCGGAAAAATATGTGAGTTTTGGGTGTTCTTTCTTTGTTTTCCTCCGATACACGTTGAAACCTCGTTAACAACACTCTTTTTGTGAAGGAGTGAAGTTTTGTGTGGAAGGGGTACCACTCGACCTGCTTAGTGCACTCACGAGGCAGGCAGCTAAAGAAAGATAGTTTCCCTGGGGCGGCGACAAAAACGAATATTGGAGTGTACGCTCGGCTAAAACCGTAATCCAGCCGTGGGTCCTCACTTGAAAGCCTGGTGATGCCGCAACACAGCATATTAATGGTTGCTTTCATACCCCGAGGGCGTGCCGCGTGGGAGCGGCTATGCGACGGCGGCGCTATCCAACTGTGTGACAGCAGTGGGTACCGTTCGTTACCGCAAATGGAAGATGGCTGCTGTCACACAGTTGGATAGTGCCGCCGTCGCATAGCCGCTCGCACGCCCTTGCTAAATGTACCTGCGATTCACCTGCGTGCCGCAAGCACGTCGAAGTATGAAAGCAGCCAATGAGTATACGCGCACATCCGCTCTAGGGATCGCCTAATCCTTCTTCGGATAGCTCTGTTATGTGAAGGGGCGTATGCATTGAAGTAGGCCTGTGTGCGGTTGTGAAATATAATATGTTACAGCAGTACTGAGTCTGTTGCTTTTTCTTTCACGACGGGCTCAGAGGGCACGATTGTAGTACCTTACGGTTTTTATGCAGTGTAACGCGTCGGGACGGAGATGTATGCGTAAAAACGCACCCTCTGAATACACTGAGTTCACGTCCCAACTATTGCGTGGTTGCCCTCGGCGAGGAAATGTGGTGCTCTACTTATAAATAAATTAAATTATTTCATAAATTAATAAATTATACATAACTTCAAGGATGTTTTTTTTCTGCCTGAACTATCTGTATGAGAACTAGTCTTATTGTACTGATCTCCGCTGATTTTTACAGATTGCCCACTGTTGATTTCCTTATTTCTAGACACCTCCGGAAGTATGAAATGTTGCCCATACATATCTCATTTCTCTGTGATGTGCAAAATTTTCGGTGTCAGCGTGATCTTGGTTACACATATACCTATACTCTTCAGATCAACTACACCCACAATCTCGTTTGTAGCTGCCGGGCTATAATCGACAGAGAGTATGAACGATCGAGCCGAGATAAGTCATTGAGTCTTCTTTTCAATTAAAAGGTTCCTTTACATTTTGCTATTGATGCAGTTCCAGAAGGATAATAAAAGCCCACGATAACTGAAATCTTTGTCACCTCGCCATTGTTTATTAGACATAGCAATAGGGTAGCGTATCAGTGACTAAACATGGGAAATTCAAAATTCTTCAAGCACATGAAGGTGTGATCTCTGTAAGGTGCAATCCACTTTGGAATGTGGTGGGGTGCTTTGAATTTGGGTGATTTTGAACGAAAACCACAGCCCTAATTGTCAGCATTGTTACTGAAAGTCACGGGCAGGCAAGTAAAAATCGTTGTCAACATTAAGATCTTCTTGATGATGAAGCTATCGGCTCACAATACGCTCAGAATTCCGAAAACGCAGCTGAGACGGGGCAGTAAAGGGGATCTGTGGTCTACCGCTCTGATGGCCGTCCTCCACACAAAAGCTTTAAAGGTATGCAAAAGTCTGGCTCCTATAATTTTGTCAATTTAGCTCTGCGTGATGCTGTGGTAGAAGCAGGAGGGGGTAGGATCACAGGAATTTCCGTAACTACGAGACGCGTTGTGAAAATTGTGAGTCCTTTCTGTTGTACTTCCTTCATACTTCTAATTTGCAAATGACATCTTTGTTCAGTATAGCAACGGGCAGCATAAGATCACTGATATGGTTTTCGCTGTGTTCCCCGAATTCGCGTTCGTTAGGGATGCAACCGATGAAGTCGAAGATTTATTGGATAGAAGCGATGAAGATGATGATGACAGCGACGAGGAGGATTCGGATGACTGCGACTGCGACGAGGATGGGGATGATTATGATAACGAGGATGCGGGTGGACACGACGATGAGAATATTGTTGAGAATATGGAGTCAGATGCCTAGTGAACTTCTGAACCTGAACTTGGTGCCAGACAGGTCTCCTTATTGCTCTCCTTGCATGATCATTGTTTTGTGTATTGATTATATAATGTCTCAAAATGCTTCTTTTTTGCGCCGTTATTGTTACGTTTTTCGTTGTACTGTTTGGTAAACATTTTGAAAAAGCCACATAAGGTATACAACACTCTTGGTTACGTTTTTTTCAACAGCTTTTTTCAATCCAGTACCGGTCGATATATCACATGTATGTCCTGCACCTTTTCAAACATGTTGGACGATCACTCAAGCAAGGTGAAATCTAATTGTAACCTCCGAATTCTCCATGACAGGGATCGTATTTGGCCATTGGCACAGGCAACGGTGTAGCCAACTTTGATGAGAAAGTGGAATTGCCTGAACTGTTGCCGTTCGCCGTTGTTGTTTTGGGTTTACCAGATTTAAACGGGGACAAAAAAAGCAGATGCAGCTGCAAACCTATAAAAAGAAGAAATCGCGCGCGCGAAAGTGTCATCCTGAAGTATAAATGAAGGTGTAAACATAAAAGACGCACCTTGTAAATGATAATATTTCAAAGAAACGAGCTATTATTCCACGTCATTACGACTGACACCACCAGTCACTGTATGGGTCAAAAGCGTGTATATTCAGAATTGTCAAATTTGAAAGTTCTTCAAAAGTTATTTTTGTCTGCCGTTTATGTACATTGGAGTAAATCATGTTATTCATCTGGAAAGGAATGTGCAACTACTTAGTAAAAAGGCGTCACAAATTCTCAGCATTTACAAATTTATGGCTATACAAATACGGCAGTCTGAGAGACGAAATCTCGCAATCTCCAAGGGTTACTTTTGTGCTCCGAAACTGTTTCTCACTGGGCCCTCTACCAAAACACACCCGATCAGTGAGTGTCCCGGCTGGTTGCGGTTTTTTGCGAAGGTAGGGTATGTGCGCTGTTCATACTTGCCAGCCTGCACACGGTGGTACGACGGTTCTGACCGCGATGCATGTAGTAAGCGATATTCGAAGCAGAAGAAAATGATTGAGTGACCCTACGTATGTCACCTCATCTCCCTTTGTTACTATGATCGTGACGCTAATATTCTACCTTGCATGTTCATGGTACAACTGCAAACTAATCAATAAACATTCAGTATTTGAGGAGCGAGGCTGTGTTGTTGGTTAGGTGAGTCGGAACGTTCACCTGATGGCATTTTCTAACGCTCTCTTCCTTACACGACGTTACGTCCATTTGGGGGTGGAGTCGCCTTTACTTGGTTTTTCGGGGACTCAAAGCACCTTCCATGCGCCTTTTGCTAGACATATCCACTTGTCTACTCCTCTGTGAGTTGGTGATCTTTTTCGTAGAGTGTTTGTCCATATAGGAACCTTCATTGATCATGTTCACTATCTCCTAGAGGTTGTTCAAGTAGTTCACTTTGGTTTTTTGAAAGAATTTCTTGATGTTATTAGAAAACTTCTTCCATACGGGTTAGTTATTTAGCCATTATCTGCTCGGTGAATGTGGGCTTATTAATGTCATTAATGCCTACAGTTGTAATATTCATGCCATGCTTACGATTGTATTTTGTAAGACTACGAGCAATGATACAAATAATTACATCAGTGAAATTTGATATTTCCTTCAGAAATAAACCATGATAGACTATATTGAGCTTCATACAGGCAACAGAAAGGAAACACTAGGAAACCTATGGGTAACTTCCTGATCTATTAAAGGTCTTAACACTTCTCGCCCTCGGAGCATTAGCCCAGTGCTTTGTCGAGGAGCCTGTGCTACGACAATACAGTGTGGCTGACAACTTCATGCGCAAATTGTGTTCCTACAATATCCATCACAGCATGGTTAAGATGTCGTAGCTGCGTAGGAGCTATCCTTAATATGACCTCGCAGTGGTGAGCTATGGTCATCTACCACGCCACGGAGACTAGGCGTTCCGGCAGGCGATTGGAAACCGAATCGGAAGGAGGCAACGTGTACAACTAGATGAGGATTACAGGACGGACGTCCGACGAGCAAGGTTGCCGTCTGACGACTAGTCGAAGGACGGAAGAAGACTGATGGCGATGCGACTACACTCCACCCCTCGTGTGGCTGTT
Source organism: Haemonchus placei (assembly GCA_900617895.1). Taxonomy (NCBI): domain Eukaryota; kingdom Metazoa; phylum Nematoda; class Chromadorea; order Rhabditida; family Trichostrongylidae; genus Haemonchus; species Haemonchus placei. Next base: position 116,493 of record UZAF01016176.1, read on the forward strand.
GCCAGCGTGGTAATTCGCTGCGCAGCCGATCTAATAGCGGAGACGGTAGTGCGCGTCCAATACTGCACCGGCAGGCAGCAGTGGGAGTGACGACAACCGGCTAGGCAATGGTAATCAGCATAGGGTACATGAATTCGTTGTCATGAAGAGTTTACAATAGAGAATCGTTTTGTGGAACAAGGAGGTCACTCCAGCAGTTTTCATATCGTCTTAAGCCTGAGCTCTTTGTGCGCTGCAACATTATGTCTCGAACGTACATGTACGTAAGTAAGTTTGCCATCAGATCAAACTCTCATAGGCTCCCGAAAGTTCCTGGAAATCCTGAATATTCGCGTACGTGCACACGTTTTTGACCCATGCAGTGACTGGTAGTGTCGGTAGTACTGACCTATAGTAATGGCTTATTTCTTTGGAATAGTACCATTACTATATTCACCTATACCCTCATTTACGCTTTAGTATAGCACTCTTGCGCGACTTCTCCTTTTTTCATATTATTCGCAGCTGCAGCTGTTATTGTGTTTTCACCACTGGCTTTATTAAACCTACAACAAAAACGATGAACGTGAACATTTAAGGCAATCCCACTTTTTCATCGGAGTTGACCCCACTGTTGCCTATGCCAATGACCGAATACACTCCCTGTCATGGGGAATGCCAGTGCTTAGAAGTGCTACTCCTTGCCTGAGGGATCATCCACAGTGTATGAAAGGGTGCAGGACGTACGTACGTGCGATATGACGACCAGTGGTGGGTTGTTAAAGATCGTGTTCTTAACCGATTGTGTTGTGTACCTTATGTGGCTTTTTCCGAATGTTTACCAAACAGTACAACGAAAAACATAACAATGAACATAACTTCGCAAGAAGAAGCATTCTGTGACCTTACATAATCAATACACAAAACAATGATAAGAAAGGAACACAATAACGAGACCTATTTGGCATTAGGTTCAAGTACAAAAGTTAGTCATCTGACTCCATATGCTCATCTACATTCTCATCGTCATCCTCATACCCATCCTCGACATCGTAATCATCCATATCCTCGTCATCGTAATCATCCATATCCTCCTTACCGTAATCAACCATATCCTCGCTATCGTAATCATCCGCTTCCTCGTCGTCGTATTCATCCGAATTCTCTCCGTCGCTCCCATCATCGGTGTAATCTTCATCGCTATCATCATCGGTGTAATCTTCATCGCTATCATCATCGGTGAAATCTTCGTCGCCCTCACCCATGTAATCAGGATCGTTCTCCTCAATAGGTTCCAATTCTTTCTCGGGGAACATAGCGTGACACGTATCAACGATCTTTGGCTGTTCGTTGCTATACTGAACAAAGCTATTATTTGAAAATTCAATTTATAAGGGATTTCTACGAGAAAAGAACTTACTTCTCACTACCTCGTAGCTGCAGATATCCTTGTTATTCTACCCACTGCTACTGCTGGAGTCCTACGCAGAGCTAAATTGGTGAAATTACAGAAGCTATGACTTTTTCTTGACTTTGAAGCATTTATGAGAAGGACTGCCTTCATCAAAGCGGAAACGACCATACCCAACTCTCGCCTCGTCTCAGCCAGACGAGGCGAGAGTTGGGTATGGTCGTTTCCGCTTTGATGAATCCTTGTTATGTCAGTGTCAATCCTTGTTATATAAGCGATGTATCAGAGACGATGAGAAGGATGGGCAATGGCTATCTGTGCGGATTTGTGCAGGTTAAGCCAAGGAAACGTAGTTTTTTAAACTAAGCTTAAGTATGGTAGGAGCACTTGAGTGGGTGGGATATGATTATCTAATACGAATAGAAAGAAAAATAAATAAAGAAAATTTGCCCACCGCACCATAACGAACATTTGGCCAAAGAAATACAGGAAAGAATTTTCGAGAGAATTTTTCAGTGTCAATGTGAGAGCATGAGACGCGAACAAAGGAGCACGAAAACCCACCGGCTCGTTTACATTGTTTCCAAGATTTAGAATTAAGGCTTTGTAAACTTTTTAAAGTAAGAATATGAATAGTAAGGAATATAAGAGTTTTTGCCTATGGGAGAAGCGAGCACGGAATGCAACGTTTAAGTGAGGCCGCGTGCATTTCACAGTGCCAATTGCCGCGCAAGCGCGCCACGCCATGTTCGGATCGAATATTGAACATCCTGAGAGACGCAGTCTGAATTCGCGCCAACATTCGAGGAGAGTACCGACACAGTTTCATGGACCTTATATAGGGATTTTGGATTGTTTTGTCAAAGAAAAGACTCCTCTACTATTCAAAAGCATTGTACCCAATACTTCTCCAAGAGTTTTTGATCACCCCTATCTCTCCTAAACTGAACTTACGAAAGTCAGTGACATGGTAAGACTCCATAACTATATACCGATTGGGAGCCCTTTAGTGGTCTCGAAATGGACCCTTCCGTTTTATGACGTTGCCCAAAGTGACGGTACTGCTCAATGGATCTCCATGCCAATCCCTTATCGCTAGTTAGTTGTATAGTTTTTCACAACTTGTAAAACCGCATCAAGTAGTTCGGTCGATTTCTTGCGATACCGTCATAATTTCAAACTCTATCAGACGTGAGACCTAGGAATTAATGTAGAACAACAAGCCGTTTGCCCACACTCTACTCAATAGCCGCCATCGCCATCACACTTAGGAACCGAATCGGTAGTTGGAACCAGGCGCATCGACCACATCCTCAGTGAGGTTATAATTCAAGGGATGGAAGAATGAAGCACAGCCTAATGTTATTATCAGCGTAACTTTTCACCTGTTAGCTTCAAAATCTAGTTCATTCACACTTTGCACAACGCAGAAGAGCCAAGTTGCTAAGAACACAAAAAAAGACAATGTATAGAGAGCGGACTCCTGCTTTCCCTCTAGGCAGAAAATTTTCTGAAGAAAGTTGTGCTGAGAGTAACGAAGAATTGGCCAAAGATAATAGTCAAGCAAGAGAGAAAAGATCTTCTCGTAAGAATTTTCACCTAGAAATCCATCAAGTGAGAGCATGAAATGAGAGCAAGTGAGCCACAATGGTTCATCGATCCGTTTACATTGTTTTTAATGATCAAAACAAAAGAATTTTCGCGTGTGGGAGGGGCGAGCGCAGAGAGCAACGCTTAAGTGAGGCCACGCGCAACACAATGAACCAATTGCCGCGCACACGCGCCAAGCTGTATTGGGGATCAATATTGCTCATCCTGAGGTGAGTTGACGGGCCTGACTTCGCGCCAACACTCGGCGAGAGCACTAACACTAACACTTCCCTGTGGGTGCTTTATATGGAATCTCGAAATGCTTTGTCAGATATGCCCACTACTCAAGAGCATTGCATCCAGTACTCCTTCAATAATTTTTGATAACTTCTGTCTCTCCAAATCTGAACTCACGAAAGCCAGTATCATAACAAGAACCCTATAACAATCTTTCAAAGGGACATCTTTCTTCAAACGATTACTTTGTGTCGAATGTGGTCGACAACACCGCAAACCGTGAATTTGAAAGTTTCAGTTCTTCACAAACATAAATATATGAAGTCGAATATGGGTTGAAATGTGTCATTGTCATAGGCCTGCCAGAAATGGTAGCATTGGTTGGCTGAGTAACGAATATGGTTTCATTTTCGCTATGTATGTTCCTTCATACTTAGGAGCTAATTCAGTTCTCAGCATTAGTTTATAAAGTGTTAAAACGATTTTATCGTAAAACAACTCAGACTACTCATGCAGTTGATTTGCAACGTTCTGCAGTAGTTTGGTATCGATATTTCTACCCGATACAGTTCAACTACCACAGCCTTCCACTGCATATTCAAATCTTTCCCTTCACATGTGAAGCTGGGTGCAATCGGGTGACGCAGGCGCGGTAAGCCGTTTGAGTAGAGGAACCCACACCAGTGTGGCTCATTGGATACTGTATTGCACCTTCTATGCATTTCGCCGAATCACGGAACATGGCCCACCGTGTGCACGTGAATTGGATCCACTATTGCGCGGCCAACTGAAGGTTTCTATTGTTTCCACACTCTACTCTTTAACTCCTTTTCCTCGACGCCTCGGACTACTATTCTCTACTTCCTAAATATTTTCAAGTCAAAAACTTGTGATAACCCATCAGCCAATCTTCGAGCTTCCTGATCACAGTGTGCTCTCGCGCACAGGGAAGCGGGCTCAGTCTATGCTTCTGTAGGAAACTGTTAGATCATATATAACTTATCTTAATGACATCAAAAATAGACAATCATATAACAATAGGAATCAGTAAATTACATGATAACGACCAGTCATACAACATAATAATTACAATAATAATTACATAACATGAGACAGAGGCTGAGATCAAGAAGGATGTATTCGTGGTGTCCAGGGCTTCGTCTTCAGAGAGAAAGAAAGCTTGGGGCTGCCGTTCGGTGTTGCGCTCCCGTCGACTCCTCGTTGAAGCTCTTCTCGGTCGCCGCTCCGCCCTGAAATTCCGTAATGAGTCATCTTGTAACATCACGGTCACCTTGTAGTCACTTTGGGGTCCGACCCGGACTTTAAGAACGTACAGGAAAAAAGAAAAAAAAGAAGATTCTTACCGGAATTCAGTGGGGACGCTGTAGATATTGGTGTAACTGATCTGCTGGGACGACCGCTCTGAAAGAATCTGCCCGTTGCAAGAGAGTGTTCCATGTAGGAACCTTCCCTAATGATTCGGCATGGCTAAATAAGATCTGACCATGCCTGCAGCGAGAGACAGCTACGTTGTGGCAACGATAATCGCTGAGAAACTCGGCTGTCGCTGGAGAGAAATCAGTTTTGGTAGTAAGTCCTTCTTTCTCCCTTGAACGGAGTCGACCGTCGTCAGTTCCAGGTGTCAAGGCTGTCCAGGTTGGGCTTAATTTGTCGATATTGTTCCCTATAAAATGTGATGACACAGATATAGCGGGGCGGAACCTCAAGCGGACAATGTGTTCAAGGAGCTGCTGACAAGATTGGACCTCGCTCTCATAATAATACGATTTGAACATAAATGGAATAATAGGCGCAGGGAAACGCACGCTGGTCAAAAGGATCTGGCGAGACTGCACTGAAGTACCACTATTGAGCTGTCCGGCATAAACTATGCGATTGGGGAGGTCGATGTGGGCCGGATGAGACCTAAAAGTGGTAATAAGGGGGTCCTCAGAATGTTTGACCTTGTAATGGTACGAATTGTAGTTATGACTTGTTAACCCAATAAATATTGAAATAAATATCCTATCGAGCATTCTACCACCGAGCAGTCGAAACATGTGGGGGACAAGCCGGTGATGGTAAGTTTTGAAACCTCTTGTGTTTAGTGTGTTTTTTTTTTGCTTAAACAAAGATTCATTCTATCAAAGTTTATTCGCAACTTGAATAATTGACATCTTTACTTTCAACATCTTTGACTTGACTGCGGTGATTTTGCTTTTCGGCTTCATCCCCTTTCTCGTTGGGGAGCCGGTTGATCGTTGGTGGGCCACCGGCCCCACACGATGATATGCTCTATTTCTTGCATTCGTCGCTCCATGGAGAGCAGGCTCGTTGCGAGGAAACGTAGATGTCGTCGTACGATTCGGTCTTAGTAGTTGCACTAGTGGACTTTATCACTGCTTGATGGGGTATATAGTATATGGGACTGGAAGTTTGCGGTTCAGCAGGGATGTCTTCTACGAATCCTTCACCAAGTTGTTCTTTAATGATGGCACAGTATCATTGACATCCAAGACGGAAGTTACCTGCGGGCAATCCTCGCGGAGTAGACGAATCGGGCGGGGGTTAACGTACTTTGCCCACTGGTGCAACTCAATAAGGTAGTGGGAGAACTCAAAAGAGGTTTTACGAGGCAGCTGAGAAGTTTCTACTTGGGGGAGTGGTCCTGTAGGATAAAGGCGGCTTGTTTGGCTCCACGTCTACGGAGAGAAGCAGAGGCGCCTCGCGAAGAAGATGAAGACGTACGGCTGGTACCTGCGGTGGACAACAAGGAGACCATTTTCATGGTAAACAGGCCTCGAGCACGCCCAGCAACTCGAGAGCCTCAGAAAAGTTGGGGCGCGCCACGCGTGCCCCGGGTCGGGAGACCACCGAAGGGTGACTTGTGACTGGTCTTCCCTGAAGCTCTCGTGTGCCTTTATACCCCTGGGCGGGGCTAACAATACACCATGAACCGAGGGTTCATGACAGAAAGCGCGCAGCGAGGCGACGCCACGTAGATAAGGCGAAACATGAAAACAACGAAGCATAGAGACAGGGCGTCCATATAACTAAATGCATAAAAAATAAGAATTAGATTACGTATGAAGCTGGCGATGACGAAATGAATCAATGGTCGATAGGGGGCGTGACATCTTAGAATTGGAGACTGCGTCTGGCCGTGGCATTTGAAGATGTGCGATCGACAAGGCTGCGAACGTAAACAAAGACGCGATACTGCGAGGCGGACATGGGAAAAGACATTTGAAAAGAAGAAGCAGATTCTAAAGAAAATGCAGTATATATATATAATCGTTGAGTCTGACCAACAGGTCAAATTGAAGTATGTCGAGGCTGTAACAAGTATTATGTGAGTGGGTCGGCGATTGGGTGGTGGTGGGCGGGGCCTCGATTACCGCATGCTCACAACCTTCCATAGGATTCTCTGACGCACTAGCTGCTTTTAGCGCCACCTGCTCGATCTCAGGCACCTAAGGAGTCGTAAATACAGGACCTGACAAGGTATAACATGGTTTAACCTAATTCATGTGCACCTTCTTGGGCGCTGATTGAGGCATTGAGATACTGACTATAGTTAAAGGCACAGTTCGCCATAATTCAGTGGGCGCGTATGTCAATGACGTGTCCGCTTCTCATTCGATGTCACGTCAGACTGTCTGACGTGACATCGAATGAGTGGCGGACACGTCATGGACATACCCGCTCATTGAATTACCGCGAACTGTGCTTTGAAGTGTGAAGGCTCCACCTTAAGCATCCGAAATTGCCCCAACCAAGGATAGCATAACTTTTGTGACAGTCCTAGCTTAGGGGCTAGGTCGCGAAGACAAACACGGTCGCCTTCCTTGGTGGGAAGAAGAGACAAATGTTAACGGTCATGCTGTGCTCCAAATTTAGCTCTTTGCCGTTATGAAGGGTAGTAACAGTAACAGGAATTTGCACGTGAAATCGTGAACCATCCGCTGAAATGTGACGCTCAGAACCATGCTGTATAAGAAGATCAATATGAAATACTGGGTCACGTTCAAATATGAGAAACGAGGGAGTATTGTCAGTGCTAGCGTGCATAGAGGTGTTATACATGAACGCGCAGGCACAAACGTATTTGTTTGTCCCAGTCGAGTTGGTTTTCACTGATATAGGTGCGGAGCATAGAGTGAAAAGTAGCAAAAATAGGCTCGCAAGCACCGTTACCCTCGTGGTGGTAAGGAGTACAATAATATTTATGGGTGCGAAGGAAAGGTCCTATTTTTGACATTACCTCACCTACAAGGTAGGAAGCGTTATCCGAGACAAACTGAGTCATTACGCCAAAATTCAATATACATTCAGACACTATATCTTTTGCTACCGTAATCACCGTACAATCGGGTAAAAGGGTGGCGATAACTAGTTTAAAAAAGTGGTAATCATCGCAAGAATGTATTTATTACCTAATTTAGACGTGTGGAGCGATCCAGTTGGGTCCACATGAACCTTATCAAAAATTGCTCCACTCACTACGGGTATAAGTGCTCCACGGTTGGTTGCGAATACGAGTGAGATCTCGATGGTTTGTTCTGTTACGCAATGCACTAGTGTCTCGGATGACGGGGGTAGTACGGTAGTTCCTGCTACGTGGATGGGTATCTGCTGCTCGGCGGCTGCGGGGATATCCGCGGGGGTCGCGCATAGAATTTTTAAGTGTTCATCCGCAAAACGATGGTTACAGTTATTACAATCAATGGACCATGGCGGCAAGCGCCTAAGAAGATCGTTACCGAGAATGATATTGTAAGCGTCCGCCACATCGGAAATACAGGCTGACTTAGTAAAATAGACCAGGTGTTCGAAAGATAGAGAATCGATTTTGAACGAAAGCGTTGCAAATCCTAAAAGCTGAACAGGTACTCCCGCCATGCCTACTGCACTAGTAACATCGCTTCGAAGAACTTTAAATGCTGCGAAGAGAGGAATGATGTGATCAGAAGAGGGAGTAATGGAAGCTCCGGTGTCCCCTAAGGCTAAGACTTGCGCGATTGACGCGTGTAGGTATTTGAACCACAAAAAAGCGATCACGATGAGATTAATATAACACGTTTACGGAACTTATTATTACATGAGGCGGCTACGAGGAAGAGGCATCAATTTTAAGACATGCCAGTTCTACCGGCTGAGAAGAGATAGAGGATACCGAAGGGCTGCCTGCGTGATTACTGGCTCTGTTTCGCGACTAGTAGCAATTGTAAGCGGGAGCTGCTCTCGGAGACGTGGGAGCAGCCCCGGATAATATATACTGCGACACAGAATAATAAATGTTCTAATTAAGCGAAGGGTAACAAGATTACCACAAAAAGTGATCCAAAAGTCGAAGGCTGTCCAAGGACCAAAAAATGTAGTCCAAAGCGAAAACGAACGACTCATCACTCTGATCGTCGTCGTGTGCGGCGGTCTTTCCATTCTTCTCTCTCCCGTGATTTTTACCATCCCCTATTCATTCCTTTTTTTTGTATTTACTTTCAATACTGATATTTCATTATTTTTAGGAATACTGCCCTCATAGTTTTTACTTGCCTTCCCTCTAATCCTTTGCCTCTCCTGGGGTTAACCTTTTTCTCCTGCTTCCTGTGACAACTTTTCGCCTGTACTGATTCTCGATGGCTCGTGGGTCACAGAGCAAGACGACGGATAGGGACCAGGGCAAGGATCTCCCTCTGTGGGCCTCTATGATGTTGGAACATTTTATCCCCTCTGCCGAACGAGTCGAAAAGGCTCTAACATTGTCTCTAGCCAAATTGACTGATGGCATTGAAGAAGTCACTCGACATCAGAGCGAAGTCTACCTTGCCTTGATGCATTGGAGGAGCGTATGACCAGCCTGCAGAGTTCGAACCCAGTGGATCAAAACCTTCTTTACTCCACCCTCGTCAAAGTAAAGGCCGATAGCGAGAAAATCGAAGGTAAACTTAGGCGCATAACCCGGGTTGGAATAGGAGAACAGGCTGACGAAGTTTCGACGAAAAAAATTCGAACAGGAACTTCTGCGAGAGATGATTTTTTCCTCTGGTGATGATGAGCTTATCGAAGAATTCTCAAGAGGAAGAATAACGCTCATCGTCACCCACCCGTGAAGCCGAGGAATCAAGGTGGGCGCGACCGTTTCATAAAAATTGAGGTTCCCTCTTCTGCTATGAAGGACAAGCTACTGCGTCACATGAAATCGGGACGACAGAGCCTAACAAGGCGTTTCGTTCATTCGTACGCCCGTAGAGATTACACAGTGGAGGAATTGGAATTGGACCGAAGCCTACGCAAACAGGCAGGTTTGGCCAACGCGAAGGTTGGAAAGCTCCAGTATGTGGTCAGAGACCTCCAAATACACCAGTTAAAGAATGCAAGGCATCTGCCGTATCGGAGTCCTACCTCATCTTCGAAGTCAGCCAAAGTTTCATCAGGGAGCTTGGTTGGATCCATGGATGCATCCATCGTCGGCACTTCCAGGTCTCCTAACATCTCCCCATAGGGCCAGGCCCCTCAATCTGACCAACATGATCGAGTTATCAGCCTACAGTTTTTTCCCTTTGTGAATCTTTTCTATTTAATGCCCGCCCTGTAAACAACAAGCTTCCCGATCTCTACTACCTTCTGGCGCACAGTCCATCCGCCCTCTTCGTGACGGAGACATGGTGCAAACCTGATAAAATAAACAACGGTACTCTATCAGCTGGCCATCCCTATGTTGTGTACCGCTGCGACAGAGGTGAGGATATCCAAGGGGGCGGGGAAAATCAGAATCAGAGAAAATATACCCTCATCTCTCATATCGTCTCTTAATTTCTCTATCTACCTGCAGTGATTTACAGTAAGAATCTCCTTCGATAATACTGAATGCATTATTGTTCTCTGTTACCGTAGCCCCTCATGCAAAAATGACAGTTTTGAAGAGTCATTCTTTATCTCGGAGAGTTATGTCAAAATCAGACTCCTCTCATTATCCTAGGCGATTTCAACTTTTTTGATATATAATGGTCTCAGTCGTCTGGGGGTCTGGGCAGCGGGTGTCCTGGTAGGCAGAGTACACTCATTTATCGCTTCATTCAGGGTCACAATTTCAGACAAACAGTCTCGCACCCTAGCCGTGGCCGTAATACTCTAGATTTAGTTCTTACGACAGTCCCTCCCTCATAACTAGCCCCTCGGTTCAGGCTCCTTTCTCGATATCCGATCATTCTATGGTAACGTTCTCATTAGCAGGTAATACAATTGAAACCGCTCCAAAACCGAGAATAGATTTTACTAGAGGCGACTATAGAACTATATGTCTTCGAGGTACTGTTCGAAATGATCGCCTTCGGCCAGAATGCTTCCAATCTCTTCGTGAAGGCGTGAGCCGCAAGTAGTCGACATCAATTTTCTGCCACTCCCTCTGAAGAGCTGCTTTTAGACTGTCTAAATTGTGGTGGGATGAAGAAGACACTTCCTGCTGTAGATAGCTCCAAACGGAGTAGTGGATTGGATTGAGGTCTGGGGAGTTAGATGACCACATGTCTTTGTCTCAGAATCCAGGAAAATGATGTCGGCACAAGGAAATCGTGGATTCCGACCCATGTGCTGGTTGCAAGATAAAGTTCCGTACTCCAAAGTGATTTCGGACCCATGGCAATAGTGTGTCCCTTGAAATAACATTCGGGTAAGCTTCCGAGTTGATTTTGATGTTTTTATCCACAAAAACGAGGTGTTTCGCCTTTTGATTTCATTCCGGCCCATACCATCACCGACTTCAGGAACAGGCTCCTGGTTTTTATTCGTCGTTTTCCGGAGTTTTCCGCTGGGTGAGGTAGCATCGGCTGCTGGTTTTGGCTGTTGTGCGCGACCTCGACCATAAAGACTTTCTCGTCTGTCCAGACGATGTCTGAGAGACGGCTCGTAAGAACTCCTGCCAGGAGCTTCTGACATTTTTCCAGTCTGTTCTTCTTTGCTGCTTCGCTGAGCATTTGGCCTCGGAAGAAGCGGTAACTGTGTAAATCTAGTTCAGATTTCACAATGTTTTGAACACTTTTCGTGAGATATGCAAATCCTAAGCAATTTTGTTCATGCTGACCTCATCGTTGTGTGAGCTCCTCTTCTTGATCACCATCCGAATCCGAGGAACATTGACAGTTCTTGGTCGCCCTGATTTTGGAAGTGGTAGATGGTGTCCACGCTCCCTGTACTGGGCCACAATTCTTCTGACCGTTCTGTCGTTAATGTGCAGCCTTCTTGCAATCTTCGCAGCAGAACACCCTTCCTCCACGAGATGTGCAGTGGTGGCGCGATGAGGAGACGCATTCTCCGGGAAACTTCTACCGACAGTCGCAATAATTTGGCTATAGTGCATGACTGACATGCTTTATCACGAGCATATATTGCATATCTAAAACAGGGATTTACAGGTTGGCTAAGACATGTGATTTGGCGGACAATACTTTGTAGCCACCATGTAATATGAAAAAAGGAGAAGTCGCGCGAGAGTGCTATACTAAAGCATAAATGAGGGTATAAGTGAACATGCGAAAGCGTATTCGCTTAATGGTACTGTTCCGAAGGAGTAAGCCATTATTAAAGGTCAGTACTACCGACATTACCATTCACTGCATTTGTGAAATACGTATGCACGTGTGTAGATATTCAAGATTTCCAGCAATTTTCAAGAGCCTATCAGAATTTAATCTAATGGCAGTTTTACTTACACGTACGTTCGAGATACAATATTGCAGCGCACAAAGGGCTCAGGCTTTAGACGATATCAAATTGCTGGAGTGACCTCTTTCTTCCACAGAGCGATTCTTTTTGTAAACTTTCATGCCATCAAGAATGCTATGGGTCCACCTTTATGGACGCTACCCCTAAGGTGCATTTATTCGTTTAAGAATACAATGATGTATTCCTCTCCCCTACGCTTGACCTCATTTGGGTTTCTCGACCGGCATCATCTGTAGACGGCGAACACGGTGATGCGATAGGACACGTGACCACGACCAGACTCAAAATCCTGAATACAACTATAACTTGCCTTATGACTTGCTCTGAAACTATTCACTATGCGGCCTTCACTTTTCATTTTCAGTGTCGTCCTGTGGATATCTGCAATGCGATATCTATGACCATTTTACGCGGTGGGAGGGGCTAAAGCTAAAAATTAACGACTTTGTCGAACTGAACTTTTCTGAAGAGCGGAAAGAGCGGTCAGATGCCATTGAAGAGTGTGATCAAATCGCCATACAAGTTTTGCACCACGGCGGGCGGGGCTGAAGTCAATGATTCAGGACCATTCGTAATTTTTTAGAACGCGAAGAAGTGGTTGGAGGTCGTAGAAGAAGTCCTTACTATATATGGACATTTCGAAGTCATCAGCAATATTAGACGTGCTCCGCCGATTATGGACTTTATGCCCAAACATGATACATTCACTAAATACAAACCCAAATACCCGTAAGTCTGTCGGTCTGTTCGCCTCTTAATCTTTTGATCATCACCTTTTACAGCACCTTTCTGGAAATGTACTAGTGCAGACTAGCCAGTGGAAACAGTAAAACAAAACAAAAAACATATGGAAAATGAGTAGAGCTACTTGAGAACACATAGCTGAGCTGGATATGGGTACATACGTGCGTCCGAGGATGCTCGCGGCAAGTTGCGCGGCGAAGATTACGATGATTCGAACGACGCTGGCGCCTATTATTGGGGCACAAACTTGTAGTGGAGCAGTTTATCATGGTCAGACGATCCTACTAATCTACTCAGGTCAGAACCGGGTCCCAATGATAGGCGCTGAAGCCGTTCAAATTGTCACAAACTTTGCCGCGTGCACACTCGGACGCACGTAAGTTCCGTCCCCCAGCTGAGCTAGGCTCTACGAAGGGCGAGATGTGCGCTAATAGTGGTCTTCAATACATGGTTTCTGTTCCCTAGAGGTTTAAATTTGTTAGAAGTATAGGCGGCAGGGAAACCCTTGAAGTAGGTGACAGGTGTAGATTCGTCCCCTGGGGGCGGTGTAGGCGCGAAAGTTGCTCCTTCGGAGTTAGGAGATTCAGATTCGGACAGGCGGCAGAATGAGAACACTGTCGGTAAGCGACAGGATTGGATCCGGTCCACTAAAAGTGAAGCGTGAAAAAATGCTCCATAAAGCTGGAACTTTTAAGTTTAGAAGAACATGCACGAGGACTCGACTACGGGGAGAGCGCCGGCAATTCCGTCAAAAATCTTTCCAGATTGTGAACAGTCATTACTCAGATTCTTCCCTTTAGACGTGCGGGATTCACGTGTGATAGGATTAACACTGTAGAGACGTTGGCCGGATTTGCTATATCTATCTTTTTGTAATTCAATGTTTTACCACAGGTCGTTCGTGATAATAATGATAATGATGTTTCACTTACTTCTTTACGTTCGCCGGTAAACTTGTAAGCTCTCCGTGGTTAGGAAATAATGAAGTCCGCTGTTATTTCTGTAATATTCGTTCATTGCACAAGAATGCGCAATCTCTTGCTTACTTAATGGCCGCAAGGGACTATGATGTCGTGGGCCTTACCGAAACGCGGTTAAAATCTTACAGTCAGCTTGAGCCGCTACTTGGAGAAATTATTGCCGCGTACGAAATATTCAGATGCGACCGTCCCAGGACTAAAGGAGGAGGTGTAGCGTTACTTATAAGACGGACCCTGTTTCCGATCTTCGTTTCTCATGAAAGTATTTCTAAAGCATATGAAATCCTCCCGTGTGATCTCCAGTTGAATAATGGCACTCACAGGCTTATCCTTACTTACAGAGCTCCCAAATGCAATTCACAACACAATGAGCAACTATCCAACTGTGTCGGCAGTTTAACGTCTTGTGATAAAGTAAGTCTTTTAAAGAGTGACTTCAATTACCCCGACATCCGCTGTGATGCTAGTCCACCACAGGCCAATGGCCGTGCAGGCGCATTCATGGAAATGATATCTAGCTATCGTTACTCTCAATTAGTCACGTCCAGCACCCGAAGACAACATGTACTCGATTTACTCTTTTGCAATAATCCCGATGCTATCTCTAAGACCAGTGCAGCAGCGCCGGTTGGTATTAGCGATCATGCGTCGGTTGTCTTCGCGATTCGCAGTCCTATTAACAGAGTTTTGTTTGTGCTGAAGTACAATTTCAAACAAGCCGACTATGAGACTATTAATGATTATCTCAGTTCTGTTGACTGGTATGGTTCTTTCAATAATTACAGTGATCCATTGGACATGTATGACTTGTTTTTGTTCATATTAAGGCACTGCATTAGTTTATTTGTGCCTCTAGTCAAAGTGTCGCTTAACTGCCCAAACATGCCTGCCTATCTAGCTTCAGCATATGATATTAAAACGAAGCTTATAAAAAGGCCTTTCTCTCTAATTCAGAAGGCGACCGGGAAGAGTATAAAAGGATTTTGTAAGGGTTCGAGAAAAAGCTTTTGAAATACAATATTTCCGTTGAGAAAAAAGTCATAGAATCCAAAAGTAAGGCTACTTTGTACAAATTTATCAATTTGCGTATCAATAGGGAAGAAGAAGTGACCGCTCTCAGGAAAGCTGACAAGGTGCTATAACAGCTTCGGATTTGGATAAAGATAAACTGACGGAATTCCATTTATATTCATCAAAAATGTCGCCTCCAAGATCTCATCCCCTTTCGAGTATCTTTTCAATTTGATGTTCTTTCAGCCAGTTGTCCCGCAAACCTGGCGGCATGCTTATGCAATCCCAATCAGGGAACGGCTTCCCTATTCTGATCCTAGTAATTATAGGCCTATCTCCATTACTTCTGTACTCTGTAAACTTTTTGAGAAGCTTGTTAAAAAAGCTTTGGTGAGTCATTTAGAAAGCAATCACATTTTTTCGCCCCATCAACATGGATTTAGAGAAAGAAGGTCCACAGTCACTGCAATGTTGTAGTCTCTCAATGACTTGTCTTCAGAATTGGATAGTAAGAATGGTCTGGATGCTATATACTTTAATTTCGAAAGAGCCTTCGACAGAGTGATCCGTACCGCGCTGTTACACAAGCTTGCTCAAGTGGGTGTCCA